>JAEUWK010000834.1:0-47497 GCA_018524425.1 Podaxis sp. AQ795752 | reverse complement strand
CGACAGAAGGAAGAGGAAAGGCGACAGAAGGAAGAGGAAAGGCGACAGAAGGAAGAGGAAAGGCGACAGAAGGAAGAGGAAAGGCGACAGAAGGAAGAAGTACTGAGGAAACTTGACGCACTTGAGAAACAGTTCGCAGAACTCCGGCGCGAAGCTGAACAGCGGGCCAGGAAGTAGTGCATATCGGGGATGCAATAAGGAATCAGTATGTAACGTCCGAATACAATTGATCTGGAGGTTGACAAGTCTGTCAGTGTCTCGATGGGTGTTGGAGGAATACGGTGGAAGGAGGTTTGATGATTGATATGACACATTCCAATTACTATCGCCTCTATCTTGATCCATACCTGTCGTAACCCACACTCTGTAATCACCCATAGGATTTCCATGTGACAAAGTTCGTTCGCAGGGATCTGTAAGCAACAACCCATAACTCCCTGATACCCCATAACCCATAGCCATTCCGGCTCGAAACTCCCGTAGCGCCCACTGCCATAAGTAGTACTATAGCACGTTAGGATAGTAACATTTGGGCATTTCGTCATCGTAAGCTGGAAGCCGGGAGGAAACTCAGCAGTTGAACTGTCATTCTGTAAAGACTTCACATCTAATATGCCCCATACTAAGTCCGGTCCTACATGGAATTGATGATGGAATCACGCAAGATGCAGGATGCAGGAGATCAACAGGGTCATTGGCAGAGGGGACGGCACATGGGAGGATGACTCAACTCCAAGCGTTGGTCAGGGCAAACCTGTCGTACTTGTCACCCAGAACGCATTTGAAGAGAAGGATGTGGTAAAAACGCTGATGCCACTCTCCAACCATAGTCCTGAACCTTAAACAAGCTCGGGACAATTACAATTTAGCTGATATACGATACAATATGTAGATAATCAAAAAGGGGACATAGCGGTAAAGGTAAAAAAAAAAAGAAGGGGGTAAAATGACTCGCTACTCGCAACCCGTGACAATTAATGCCAAAGAAAACGGCAAAATAGAAAGCAAGGAATGAAAGGAAGAATGTTCATAGAATAAAAATACCATCATACAAGCACAAGAGCACTAATAGCAGAGCAAAGGAATGATTAGTCGTACTGCATCACTTCCACGAACAGCAAGTGGAATTTGTGTGCGCACGAGTAGCTGCGATAACATAAACGAGAAGTGGTGTCAAGTAAGGGGGGGGGGGGGAAGGGTTGATCGGAAAATTATGAGATAGGGGAGGTTGGAACGAGGCGAAGGTGAGCATAGCAGGACGCAAATGCATAGAGGTGAATCCGTAGTCACGTTGTGAGCAATGAAAGCGTCCAATAACGAGCGAAAGGCAGTGTGATTGGACGCCTATTCTTCGCCTTCCATTGCTTCTTTCTCATATTTCTTCTTCATAACACTCACTACATATCATCAGACCTTGCTCTTCCTCATCACAGAACGCCTAAACACTCACCTTCCCTAGAGATATGTCCCGAGTTCATCCAACCCTCCGGGAACTGTGCCACGATCTTCTGGTATAAGTTCTTCCTCGAGCCCTGCTCGCTCACTTGAATTACCGATCCCTCCAACGAACTAACAAAAAAAATAACAGTCAGAAATCCCCACGGCATCAAGAACACCAAAACACCACCGGAAGAGACTCACTTCTTCTCGTTCTCCAAACGACAGCACTCGTTACTCAGTAACACAAGCTGCCACACGATGTTCCTCATTTGCTCCGTCAGCCTGTACCTCTTCTGTGGTGGCTGGGGATCCTTTGATTCCTTCCCTGCACCTTCCTTGCTTTCACCGCCTTCCTGATGTTGACCAGGTCCAGCACTCGCCCGATCGACCTCCATCTCTTCCGTTGGATGTCGCGTTGGCGCCGCCGAGTCAGTCTGGTCTTGCGCTTTCGTCTTCTCTTGACGCCGATCTACACCAAGGTCCCAACACGTCAACATCTACACCTACCCCAGGACACACAAAGAGAGCGAGGGAAACACACCCCAAGCAATAACGCTCTTCGTCCATTCCTCTTCCGCTTTCTGAAACCCTTCCTCCGTCAACACCTTCAACTCTTTCAATAACTCTTCCTGTCTATCCTGTAGTAACTTGGTATGATCCGCAAACACCGTCCGTTTGATCAACTTGGTCATAGTAAATTTATTGTAAGGAAATAACACCGGCATAAGGCTGAAGAAGTGTTCGTCGTATTCGTCGAGTTTGATAGCTTGTAGTGCGAGTTGTGCGAGTTGGGGTTTGAGTGCGGGAGGAAATTTGCCCTTTTGAGACCAGTTTTCTGTGGGAGGAGTGGGTATGTGAGGGTTGGGAAAATTGGTGTGTAGGGTGCGCGATAGGGCTTACCGGCCTTAATGGCTTCTTTCAGTTTCTCAATCGAGGCTTGTAATTCGGGATGGAAGGAAGTCTGAGTGCAAAAAGTGAGCATAGGGGAGTGAAAGAGCGGTGGCCGACAGTTTTACATACCTGGTCGACGATCTTTCTCTTCTTCCCGTTTTCGACTATGGTGATGTAGCGTTTCCGTTTCTGGCCGACGCGTTCTTCTCCATCTTCCTCGCTGTGTTTCACACCTGATCCGTCATCTTCGCCACCAACACCATTGTCATGGGCACCCTCCTGTTTGACAGCAGACCCATTAGAAGCGTTGATAGCCGTCGCAAGCGATATCATCTTCTTCGACTTGGGTTTCTTAGGTGTTCTAAAAGGGATATTACCGCTTGTTCATTCTTGTTCAGAATATAAACGACATACTTGTCTTTGAGAAGGGCAACTTCGCCGCTGGAGACATAGAACCCTTGCTGCTTCGTCTGAGCAAAGTACGTTCGCTCATCGAGCGCAAGCTCAGAGTCATCAATAAACGGATCCGACACATCGTAATAATCCGACGCAGGGTTTTTCTGCAAAGTGATTTCAGCTCAAGAAATCCACATATCAGTAATATAGCACATACCCGTCGTTTCTTCTTCTTTCCGCCATCAGTATCGGGCTCACTCTCACTTATATGATGCTTGTTCACAGCAATCCTGGGTGGAGGCGTCGGTGGCCGCTGCCCGGATTCTTTGGCCATCTTCGATACATCAACTTCATAATTGTCCGGTCCTCCAAGCTTGATATCTAATCGAATGGTTTTGAGTGGTGGAGGCGGTGGTGGCGGAGGTGGGGATGGTGACGGCGACCGGGGTTTCTTTGACCGAGGCTTAGCCGACGAGGTAGGCTTTGATGAAGCAGGTAGAGGGCCGGGAGGGACGGAGACGGACGGAGTGTGGCCGGAATCTCCGGGAGAGGCCGATCTGGTAGCGGGGTTGGAAGGAGGATGTATGAGAACGGGAATGGAGATGGAACGCGATGCTGATGAGTCCTTTGTCGTATTTGTCGCTGCCGCCGTCGCATCCTCAGGTACCACTGTCGAAGCTGCCGAAGGCCCGTGCGAGTCCGCAATGAGTATGCTATCTTTTGTACTGTCGTCTCCTTCTTCACCTTCACCTTCGCTATCCTCGTCGTCATCGTCCTCGTCGTCGCCCGAAGTACCTTCCTCGTCTTCTTCATCTTCGTCGTCGTATTCCTCAGGGGCTGGATGGGTCTCAGCCTCGACCTCGCTTTCTTCACGCTGGGAATCATCATGGTCGGAGACAGGTTCGGGATTCATGAGTGCGGCAAGTGATGAACGACGACTAGCGCCGGTGGATGTTGAGCTGGCGGGGGGAGAGGCGGCGAGGGGCGGGCGGGTGTCTGGGGAGCGATGAGGGAGAGGGGGGCGAGTAGCGTCGAGCATATCGACGTCTTCAGCCATAGAGCGAGAGGATGTGGATGGAGGATGAAGCTGCTGCCTTTTTGGGGAGAGAGGGAGGAGGGGAGGGAACAGTTGATTTTCTGCCGCTCTTTCTTTTCGAGGGCTGATTTCCAGCCATGTCCGTGCGTAAAAAAGACAAACTCGGGCCTCGTATTTTGCCCTCCAGAGCCGCGAGACAGACTTTTCTCGTTACCCCATTGGCTCGGCATTTGCCATCTTCCACATCACCCATCCCTTCCTCCTCCCTCCTTTCCACCCTTCAACTATCCTCTTGCTCTCACTCGGTGTCTTCTGCCTCTTCTTCGCTTGTGTACTCGTTTTGAAGTTCTTCCGAGTTCCCTTTCACCCTTAACATTTCCATACTTCTCGGTCCAAAGAAATGCCACCAAGCCCGAAGCCGTCAGCCGCTTACGCCATGACACAAAATGACACTAAGCTTTCCACCCCACAGCCACTTTAAAGCTTGTTTTATCCCACAAGTCACGTTCTCACATCATCCTTTCCCTCCGCATACAGATCCCATCCTAAAAATAGACATTTCGCTATCATCGACATTTAACAGAAGACAGTGTATTTTTAGTGCAACTGCTTCACGTAACGACGGCACAACGTCAAAAAGAGATTGTTCACCAGGACAGAAATCAATCAAAATAGTGTCAGTATTACTGTCTAACAACAACGGGAAAAAAGAAAGAAGGTTCCGAGGTTCATTAAAGCAAATCAGTTGAATAGGTCACCAAACACCATCACCGTAACGCAACAACAGCCAACACACCAACGACTCCACCGAGTACAACAGCACCCGACACCTCACTTCTCACACGACTAGCAGCATTAGCACTCTCCCTTGTTCGTGCTCCCCCAAGTTTTTCCTATTCTTCTCCAAATGTCCATTGGAAGTCGCAAGGGATCAAAAGTGACCGTGTTCATAGTCTTCGTCTGCGCCGATGTCGTAAACGTACTCGGCGACTGTCCGAGATGAGTAAACTCGTCGTTGGAGTTGAAGAATACGAGTGCGAGGCCGGGAGCTTTAACGGGTATGACACGGGCATTGTTCGTAGTATCGCACGGGATCTCGACGACGTTGAGTTCTCCCTTGAGACGTTGCCGAAAGTCTGAAGCGATCAAAATCGTCAGCCGCCCGACAAAACGGAGACATCAAAAAATAAAGAGATGACTAACTTGATCAGCCCAAGTAATGTTATATTTGCTTGTGACTGGCTTGGCTTCAAGATACTTGACCTTGACGCCTCCAGGAACACCAGCGCCAGGAATAGAAAGTGTAACACTCAAATCGCTTGGTCCACGCGTGCCTTCAAGATCATCAACGTAGTTGAACAAGGCGACCTTGCTAAGTTGACCATACTCATAGATCGCTTAAGCAGGTGTGAATTCATTGCCGATGGCTCCGGTAAGATCGACGAATTGCGATGTGTTGGATTTGCCGAAGGCTTCGGCAAGGACAAGAACGGAGTAGTAAATGGCACCGACAGTCCACTGATTGAAAGTCGATTGGTCGGTGGGAGGAGCTAGACACACAAGTCGTCAGACTTGTATGTCACCATCAAGAGTGGATAATATCACGAACAGGTGAAAGGGTTGTAGAACACATTCCGTCCAGCGACATGTAACAACGCATTCAAAAAATTGGAATACGCCATTTGGAATCCATAATCCATAGCCCAAAGCGCAGCACCGAAACTATCGGAAATGCCAGGGAAGGAAGCCAACACAAGATGCGGATTTGTTTCGAACATGATGAATGGCCTGGTGGCTTGTTGCGCAATACTAGTCGAGTCAAGGTATGGCCGAACGAGCTCGACACCAGTATTGTGCGTGAGGTCGCCGGGAAGTTTAGTTGGGGGTCTTGGAAAGCGCCAGTACCGAATTGAGCGTGACAGTTATTGTTAGGGTAGCTGAAGAAGTCTGGTATCAGACCCATGTTTCTACTGAGACGGTTCCTATACAGACACACTGGTCAACGGTCAAAGCACAGAGATGATCTTGGTAGGAGGGGATGAATCCAGTATCCCAGACCATCTCAGGGACCCAGTCGCCCGTAGCCAAACTGGGCCCAATGCGGATGTTCTCACGAGGGATCCTGTCGTTTGCCTGAATTGCCTGCAAGAGCTCACCAAATTCTCGGTGATAATCGACGGGGGTATAAGGTGCTAGTCGGTGTCTGTGTCTATGAGACGAATGGATAAACCAAAGAATAACCCAATCCCACAAGTGATCTAGGATATTGTCGGTCGGGTAACTTCCCTATTCCCAGGCCAGCTTGAGTGGAGGGCGAGGGGTGGTGTCTTGATATCCTGATTCAGTCAAACTGCGTAGCGAGTGTGAATACGAAATCTCACAAGATGTATCTTCTGGCAACATGGCAGAATAGCCCCACCATATCTTCGTCCCGACGTAGTCAAAGTCAATTGCATTATCTCCTGACTTCAATGGGTCATGTAGTGTGCTGATGGAGGCCAAATGCAGTGGCGCTGGAGACAAGAGGAAGTGGATCACGATAGTCACTATCATCGAGAACGAATGAAGTTCCCGTCGTAGTCAAACCCAACATCCGCTCTAAAATCGGCAACACGCTCTCAGGCACATTATCAAGAATCCTGGTGAAGAACATGTGAAGAATAGAGAGCGGATCTGTTCGCACGTCCTCGGCGAGGAAGAGGATGGCAGCTAATTTGGAGATGGGATCGCAGACTCGACAAAACGAATCAACGTTGAAGTAAAGACGAAGAGTCGCCAAGCAGCCTTGAAGATCCTGACTAGATCACGTTCCTTATGCCAGGTGCACTGACCGGTATGAGATCCCTGTAGTTTTGACCCACTTCCTTGAACTTGGCCGGTAAGAACTGTTCAGCATCGCGGCATGCCCCATCGGTGTTCGTGATCCAATAAGTATCGCGAACCTCGCCAGATTTGAACACGACATTAAGGTGGGGCTTTGGGTCGGCTGGCGATAACCTGAACAAGGGGTGCTGTTGCGCCGAAAAACGACTAATGAGCTTGATGTTGAGAACTTGCTCCTCTTCTCCGTCGCATTCATCTAGACCATCTAACAAGATCGTCCATTGGGACTGACTCCCCCTCAGAACCAACCCAGGACTGGCAAACGGCTCGACGATGAGAAGACTGAATTGGTACATTACGCCCTTCTCCAACGACCTCGCGTCATCAAACATCCTTTGCCCGAGGTAATCTCTGTGAGGCGGAATCTTGACGGCCATTTGATAAGCAATCATAGGAAAGACCAGAGCCGGCTTATCGCATTTGTCCGGTCTGGAGAAACATAGCGTTGCACCTAGTTCTGCCGATGACGACAGCTCCTCCGCGAGGGTATGGACTCTGGATGAAGACAGATTTCCCGACACCAGGGGGACCATTCAACCACAATAGCTGAGTGGGTGCGCTGGGCATCACTGATCCAGTGGCCAACTGTCTCCAGAGTTGTAACTCGGATGTCGGGGTGACAATGAGGAGGAGGGTCATGGAAGGAAGAGTTGAACTCGGCACCAGACATGGCGGACCTGGCCAGCCAAGGCAGCACTGGTGATGGTCTTAGGAAGTGTCGTACAATCGCGGAGCATTCTCATACCTTGTTCTCTCGCCTCATTTATGTTGTACGTGACTGGGTGGTTAAAGACCAGGGTGGTGGGAATTGCTGAAGAACCCTTGTGGACCGGTATTGACTCTATCGAACTGCTTTAGTTCCTCTATTCCTGTTTTAACAAAGCATGGGGTCGGCATTTTCAAGATTACAGAAGGAATAGTACAGACAGGTGTTGCCCTTTCTGAGAGGAAGTGGACAACGATGTAGTCACTTGTTCTTGACGATCAAGGGGGGTTGAGTTTGTGAGCTAGCTGCCATATTACAGCGGCCATGTACCAGGTGAAAAACCGTCCCCGCGAGCGTCCAATGGAGCCGTCGGCGGCATCCAGGTGCTTGACACTGTTTTGAGGATGTCGTCATTCAAGGGATTTTTGAGACACTCGTTGGCCACCCGAGTTCTTAGAGTTTCTCTTGGAGAACGAGCATTTCAGAGAACCAAAACACTTCGCCTGAGTGAACGGGCTCATGGTGAGAGAGTGCAGGAAGTTGTATGATGTGCGACAGCCTGCGACTCTTTATCAAGTCGCACCTATACCTACCTACATGTGTCCAGACCCCTCCTTGGTGGGTTCAAGCGGGTATGTGGGAATATGGCTGTGAAGCTGTGAGCACTCCAGAAAGGATGAGACTTCATAAATTCTTTTCCACCTGCTCCTGTGGGGAAATACATGACATCTTGACCATTGAATCTGTTCACGTACAAAGGAGTTTTTGAGGGAAAGGAGATTCCCAGGTGGATTTGACATCATCTGTATTCCGGATTATAGGTAACAGCGTGTATTGGAAAGAGACGCACGGGGCGAAGGGAGATCTGATTATTGGAGGTAGACCTATGCAACATTTTCATCAATCATCCTGGGCTACTCTTTCCATTTCTTTTTGAACCCTGACTTTATGCTGAGGACTTGAATTCTCAAGGGTCGCCGTCTTCGCATATCAAATCATAATACGTCATGCTCCTTCACTACATAATACTTCTCTTCATTACTTGGCACTGACCATAATCATGTCATCCCAAAAAGTCTGTTTCTCCCTTCCTAAGGAACGCATCAAGCCCTTCCTCAATCGGTACTTCTCCTCCAACCATGTCTATTCCGAGACCCGCAGCGTCTTCGCGATCGACCAAAAGTGCAAGGGCCTTCGCGACGTCATCCCTCTACGATGCAAATACCGTATCATGAGTCGTACTGCAAGATGCTGCGATGTTGGGAACTTACGGAGACGGTGGGCACAAGGTGTGTCTTCCCGATGGATGCTTTACCTGTTCCGGGCTCATTATTGAGCCCTCCAGGTCTCAATATGGTCCACTTAAACGCAGTCCTCTTGGCGAGGTTCTTGTCCGCCTCGTATTTCCACTTCATATATGCAGGTATAGCTCCGCGAACACGGTTCGACATTGCAATATCTTGTTCATTCTACAACCAAAGCAATGATCGGCATCGTCCTTCTACTTGATCCCAGATATCTACGACTCACATAATGCTCAGGAACCTTTTCCGGGTCCCTAACATCAATAGCCGACACCAAAACCAACCTAGGCTTCGTCCGGCCATCTACACGCTCGAGTGCATCAAACACTTTCACCGCTCCTTCGTAATCAACCTTCTTGGTGCGTTCCTCACCGCCTTTTCCGCCGGCACCCGCAGAGAAGTACACGACATCCTGGCCGACGAATGCGGCCGCAAAGTCGGACACAGAGGAGTCTTCGAGGGAAAGTAGGAGGGGTGTTGCCCCGGCTGATTTGACATCCTCTGCGTGTTCGGGATTCCGGATTATGGATGTGACGGTGTGTTTTGGAGAGAGGAGACGTGCGAGACGAAGGGAGACCTATTTGGTAAGAGGTGGGTCTATGCATTTGCTGAAGTAGATCTTTGAACGTACGTTACCGTGGCCACCGACGATGGTTACATTCTTGCCCATGTTGTGGATATGGGTAGCTGGGGGAAGCTGGTAGATGCGGCGCTCAAGAGATCGTCAATGAGACAAAGTAGCAATTAACAAAGGTCTCACATCCGCCGGTCAATCCAAGCGCCCTTTCTCATCATCGCGATTCGCAGCCAGGCACGTGAACGTTAGCTCGACAAGACTGTGTCTGTTGGAGAACGTAGGTCTAGTCCTACACGGAATTGATGATGGAATCACGCAGGATGCAGGAGATCAACAAGGTCAATGGCGGAGGGGACTGGCACATTGGGGGATGGCTCAGCTATTGGACTCCCTTGTCGCAAGGGACTTTTGCAGACTTCCTTCCACTCTCGTGAGTAAATACTTTGCAACAATATCCGATCCATTTTCTCGCAAGCTGGAACAATTATTGCTTGCTTTTAATCGTGAACTTCACTTAGAGGAGATGGCTAACTTGGTAGAGACACGGATGGGCGATTATTTCGTTAATTATGGGAACTAGAACATTCGTAACCACTCGTTTTCAATGTTGTAGGTAGGCATTTATTCGCTGCGAACGTCCATGTCAGCCTCTTGTCCTTCTTGAAATAGTGGAATCGAATGTCGACTACTATGAGCGCCACCAGGAGCAAGCTTCTTGACCAATTTCTCAGAATTTCGAGTAGGCCGTGGGAACTGCCAAGGGACATGTTGCTGTCACCGAAGTGGGCTATGGACATAAGCTTACATAATCCCTGTTCGAAAAAATCATTTCTCGCTGTTGGTGAGCACTCATACTTACCTTTCCTCGCCGATCCTGTTTAAGGTGCGCTTGAAATCTCTCTCTTCGCGACTGATTTTCATGCATATGCTCTACTATATACGACGGGATGCAAAAACGAGGTTAAGCTAAATGGTATTTTCGATATCATCCACGACGCCGAGTTAGATCCCCGGGATCCAACACCACCTCGAATCCTCTACCACCTCGTAGAGAAGAACGAGGGCAAAAGATCTCCACAGAACTTTATCGCACTACGTCACGAACCCAGCACACACACGTGACCACGCAATTGGACTGCTTGCTCTCCGCAGTCACATTCACCATCCTTGTCGAGTGTTCCCTAGCGCCTACGAGGCGTATATATACGTAGCGCACACAGTCTTTTATTTTCTTGTCAACCACTTACTTTTCCTCTCGTCACCTTGGAAAGTGTCACGGGTTTCTCTGTGCCTTCCGATACCCCACCCCTGACAGTGTTTCGACGCTCATGTCGAACTTAGTCGTCTTTGGTTTTGTCTATCCAACGAAGATGAACCTTGGCCTGAGCTAGCAAACTTGTCGGGGTAGGATTGTCAAAGGTGTGGAGTGATCGCCCGTGGCTTGCTTGATTTTCTTATGCCGCATCGAACGCAGCAGCTTGGATGTGGTCTGTTTGTGGGAGTTTATCGAGCCAGAGCGAAACATTCATACTATTCCCTGTATCCCCTGTCTAAATCAATGCTGTTGCTTGGGATATCCTCTTGGTGTGCCCCCAAGTATCCTCGCTTAGACCCTGACCTGTACATATGTTGAGAAGCGAACATTTTTTAATTGATGCTTCCAAATACGAGCACTCTGTTCAGAACCATTCCGCTTGCACAGGACTGCTGCCCCTCTTTTCTTCTTACTTGCTGAAGGGAGCCCCTGGTGGATGATAACTTGGCCAAAGTTATTAATAAGCTCGGACACTGCTTCTTTGACATTGCGCGTCAGCGCTTGTAACGCATAATTAACGGCCCTTAAGTAATCCCAGTGTATATATCAACTGAGTCCTAGATGCTCTGATGTTCCACCCTCCCATTCTCCCCTCACCCTTCAATATTATCGAGATATGGACCCAGGTGGTAAAGGAGACACCTTGGCTGCACCTTTCTTGGGTTTCACAGTTGAGGGGGCGTACGTACCACGCCGAACTCTATGAATTGGTACACAAGGTCGCTCATTAGGTTTACGAATGCCCAGGCTGTTCGGCGTGACGGTTCTCCAATCATTCCAATACTTCATGCGTTATCCAAATGATTCGTTATTCTGCAAAGCGAAGGTGCGCACCTCCGATGGCTCCTTGCCTCTTCGATCTGCCAACTCGGCGACGGAAGGTAGCTGCTGTCTGGTATGCTTTAATCAATATTCTTGGCGCAGAACGACCTGATCAACCCCAATCCAACACAGCACCCTCGATCTCCTTCATTTCATATTCTCCACACACCTGATGTACACATTCCTCATCTCGGATTTCGGCACGGAGGAGTCTCCAACTTCGAGAATCATCTGGTTTGCTGAGTCTTTCGGATCATACCTTTTTCGACACTGACAGGCTCGCTCTAGGAGCCTCCAGGTAGAAACTTGGAATCTCTTGCCAAATAGTATCTATTAATAAATCGAAATCGCTATAGGCTCTGGGAGCCACACAGGCAAGTATCATGCCCACTTTTTCTAATCCGTCTTCAACGAGTTGGTGTCCTATTCTCCATCAGTGCACACTGATTCTTCTTGTACAAATGTCGGTTCTCTACACCTCATACATGACGATTAGAATCTGATCAACCGACTGGTCCATTAAAAGGATATACCTCCATCGAATCTACAGACGTGTGTGGTTTAACTGCCACTTGGGTCACAAGCCTTACCTTGAAAAATAGTTTCGAGAATCCCCACACTAAACGGAAAGATGTTTCCCAAGTTGATGAGCGTGAGCGGCGACATTTTAGTTATGCGAAAGGTTGTTGACTCACTCGTTCGGTCCCGTAGGCCGCGATAGGTCTAGTCGCATTGGGTGCCATCGGTGAGAGGATTTCCCGGAAGAACTACGCTGGGATTGACTTCTCTATTACTCCAGGTCTCGGAATATGTACGACTCTGTAGGCTTAAATCTGCACGGCAAATGCTGACCCTGACGTACCCTTTCTAGTGTTCTGCTATGAATTGTGAGTTCTCAGCTAGTTCTCTTATTACCCCAACCAACATTTTGTTATAGGATAATCGTAAGATTCGGTGAAAACATGGAAGTGCGCTCTATTTATCTGCTTCCTTCACTCATTACTGATGTTGGGCGAAATAGTCGGTCATATACCTTGGATTCGGCACTACAATTTTTTTTGATATCCTCATAGCAGCCATGATGTGCTTCGTACTGTACAAGAATAGGGTCGACGTCGGGATTACACACACTACTCGTCACAGTGATAGGCTGTTATGGAACCTGATTACTTATGCGCTTGCCACTGGCCTTGTGACGACGTGAGCCCATATAGTTAAATCTTGCGGGAGGTTGCTTTTGAAATTTTACCTCCTTGTAGTTTTGCTGCAATCCTGGGTCTTATCCTGGTGAGTCTTAATGTCTACCGTCATTTCTCTCGGGTACTACCTAACTCATCCCATATAGTACCTGACGCACCCTACTTCCCTCCTCTATCTATCCGTAGTCTTGTCCATCACAAGCCGTACGCATCTTCCATTCCTTCCACGTCCGGAGTTTGTGATCCACCCCCCAAACAGTATACGCAAACTCAGTTCTCGCAATGCAAGTCAGGTTCCACCAAGAAACCCGCTAAACCATCTCATCTTTCCATCTAGGCTCAATATCCGCCGACGACTCGATGCCGACTTCATGGGTACCCGAGAATTGAAATTCCCAAGCGGAATCGCATTCGACAAATCGATCCCGATCACCTCCATCCGTGTTCAGAGCGGGAGAGCCGTCTCAAAAGATATCGACATGTCTATCACACATGGGTTGAGTCAAGACCCAAGCAGATCCACAAATTCGGATTCAGAGGCCGACTGTGACATCGAAGCATGTAGTGAACAACAACGTGTAGGTCTCTATTCACCATACTACAGTCCATTAGAGGCGAAGAAACAAGTGAATGCACTGTTACATATGGAGGAGCTTGAGGGGATGAGTGAGGAGGATCGGCTTGGATATTGGAGGGGTTAGTCCTCTGGAAGATCATTGATTTAATTGACTGAATCATATTTTTCGTTTCTCAGCAAAGAAGGAAATGCGGTTTGGCTTCTCCATTAGCAGACGGTCCACTTTATAGACTACAAACGTTCCGGCCTTGGAGGTTCGGTGGATGGATATATATCCAATATCTCATACAACTTTTGTACAATATTGTCTGTCGCCATGGCGGGATTGTACCCATTGTAATATTTTTGGTCACTTCTAGTCACTTCATGATCCCGTTCTTCATTGTGGAGAGTGGGTGGGTTTGTATAGGAAGAGAAGATAAAGATCTTCATCATCAGTTTACTACACCTCTCCACCGGTACATTAGTTCTGCTCTTGATTGAATGAGGGCGGAGTCTTTCAATATTGCCGGCTCGTTCTCAACAAGTTGGCACCTCAAAAGTACAAAAAGGGTAAAAATCAACTTTGCAGGCGTCCGTAAAATAGAATCGAATCAAGGACAGAAATACAAGCAGACACAATCATCTGAGCGGAACAATTCACCCGGGCAATGGAGTCAGTGTACCACATGGCGATACAATAGAACAATGCAAGGGGGGGAAGAAATTAAAAGGCTAAAAATTAAACCCAAGAACAAAGGTACAAACGAGCATCTGGTACACAATCATCAATCGGCAAAACGAGGCTTACAACATACTCCCCCCAATCAGTGCTTATAAACCTCTTTGATCTGCGCCTCAAACGCCTTAGCAATCTTCGACCTTTGGATCTTCTGCGCAGCGGTCACAAGCCCGCTTTCCGGTGTCCACTCATCAGGGGTCAAGACAACGGCCTCCAACAGCTCCATTGGCTTGAACCCGTTCTTCTTGCCGACAGTATTACACTCGTGCAACACGAGCTGTCTAACCGCTGGTTCGTTGCACAAATCCGTGAAGCTCTTGTTAGCATCGACTCCAATATCTTTAGCCCCGAGATGATGACGGAGGTGAGCTTCGTGGGGGATGACAATAGCCATGGGTTGTTGCGCATCGGGGGTAGCATAGACGCAAAGGTTGGCAACGAGGTTGCAAGCCTTGTAAACCGACTCGAGGCGCTCGAGGGCGATGTACTAGTAGACTACATCAGTACTATACCAGCGGACAAATACGCCAGAAACTCACTTCACCGGACTGGAGTTTGATCAAATTCTTGAGGCTGCGGAAAGATTAAGCGTTCTATAAATAATATCAACCCCACGAAGACATACCGATCAATGATGGATAAGGTGCCGTCAGGGTTCCATTGGCCAACATCGCCAGTTCTCATCCATCCATCCTTCGTAAAGATATTCTCGTCGTTGTTGAGATCAGGACGCTTGTAATAACCCTGGGTTACGGAGGGTCCACGAATACAGACCTCACCCTGGGGCGGGTTGTTGGTCGACAAGTAACCCGCGTCGGGAACGTCGAGCAGCTTGACCTCACAAGAGGGGACGGGGAGACCAACAGTTCCATAACGCATGAGCTCGGGAGGGAGGATCGCGCACATTCCGCAAGATTCGGTCATACCGTAACCTAGGAACCGAACTCCGTCAGAACGTGTCATCGGAACCCTGAGAAGCCCCAAAATTACGTACCTTGAAGAACCGTGACTAGAGCATTCGTCAAGAATTCCTGTGTCTCGCGACTGATGGCGGCGCCGCCAGAGAGAGCAAGGCGTAGGCGACCCCCGGTAGCTGCGCGAACACCGTTGAGAATAATGTCTCCAAGTGAGGCGAGAACAGGGATATTCTTCTTCTTCGCAGCAACAGCACCATTGAAGATGGATTTGCGAACAGTACCGCCCGCATTCACTTTAGCCAAAATGCCCTTCCTGATGGTTTCCCAGACAGCGGGGACACCAATAAGGATTGTGGGCCTGAAGGCGGCAATATCGCCCTTGCAGTTGCGCACCGAAGCATCCGTAAGGGTTTTGACGCGACCATAGCCAGCGGGCATACCAACGAAGAGCATGATGAGTTCGACGATATACTCTAGGACATGAGCAAGAGGGAGATACGCCAAGAAGCTGTCGTCGGGTGTGAAGTGATGACCGAGGAGATGAATGACTGCACCAACGGAAGCAACGAGGTTTGCGTGGCTGATAATGACACCCTTGGGAGCGCCAGTACTACCGCTGGTATACATGATGCAGGCAACATTCTCGGGCTTGGGGCGTCTTGCCTCGAGAGGTTCAGTGGGCTTGTCCTTGCCAAGGGCACGAAGCTCATCAATGCTGTAAACCCTGACGTCCGCACGGTCAGTCGCAATCGACTCCAACAGTTTGGACGAAGGTTCGCCATCGTAAATTACGTATTTGACTGAAGGAGTCTTGGGAAGGACGCGAGCGAGAACGGGGAATAGTTCGGCGTTGGTGAAGATACCAATACAGTTGGGCTCATTCAGCGAATGGGCAAGGCCTTCCTCTCCAAGGGTATCATAAGCGGTCGCAATAGTAATGGAAACGGAAGCACAAGCATGGGCGATCAGCTGCCAGTTGGGGCTGCGAATGGAAAATGAGTCAAAAGATACGTTTGTGGTTTAACGGGGGCACTCACCTAGTTTGGGCATAAACATTGAAGACCTCGTCGGGAGCGATGTCGAGTTCGAGGAAGCCACGAGCAATTTCAGAGACTATCTGCTTGACGTCGAGGTAAGTGTGATACTTGTAATCACTGAGCTCAAAATATTTCCATTTCTTCTTCTCGATTACTTCTTTACCCTCGACGGTTTTGGTGACCTCTTTCTCCTCCTCGTGAATGCGGATAATGTCTCTCCATCCAAGCGCGTTCCGAGTGCCATGTGTACGAGCCGCGTATTCGACCACATCGTACACTGTGTTGACCCCTTCAATGGGCTGGGTCACAAGTTTGTCCTTCGAAATCGCGATCCGTCGAATGCCGCTCTGGCCCTCGGTGGGCGGTACGACTTCGACGGAGCCTTCACCGTAGAAGCCCGGCTTATTGGTGTGAACTCGAGGCATGGGTGGTGGTTGGGAAGGAGGGATGAATACGACCAGGACAGGACGCCGAACAGACTTGTAACTCGTAACTCTGCCGTCTTGGCAAACCACGTGATCGTCCTGATGGCTGTCGCTGGGTCCCTTGCACCACTCAGGTCACCCCTATATCTCTTGGCCACATTCTCAGAATTCTTGTTTATTCTTTATATGATTCCATCCACGCACACGACTCTTGTAAATATAGGCTTAGGTCACGATAGCTTGGTCCTGACCAGCTTTCCTTTTACGCGTACCCCGTGAAAGTGTTGGTGGTTTCTGCGGGCTGGCATCCCGAAATTGCTGCCTCACTGGTAGAGGGAAATACAAAACATTCGCGTCCTCAATCTCCACGAAATTATTTACAAAGAATAAGCTTAGGATGAAGAATACTGTTCGCGACCCAATGGATCGGACGGATCACGCACACCCCCAGGTATGCTTTCAGGGTTGTATCAAGCGCCTTTCATTCTTGCTTCATGCCCCCGCAAGCAGGGGTACGAACGAAGGGCGAAATATTGACAGACCTTGCATTTCTTCCCACCGCGCCTCCAGCATCGTTCGCTGGATTGTCTCTGGCGCCCATATCACTGTGGACAACCCCACCGTTAGGCGAGTTCCTACAGCATTACCCTCGATTTTCACTTCTGTTTTCACTTCCAGGACGTCTGAGGCAATTGCCGACGATATGAACCTTGATTTCGCTAACTAGAACTTGACATCTCTGTGCTCCAGTTATGGAGACTGGACAGGTCTCAGTGTAATTTGACAGTCTCATATTGAACCTGCCCGTACAACGTGGACGCATCCAGGAGATTCTGGGGTTCCTTTCGCACGGCCGATCTTCAGTACATCTTCAGGCAGTTGGCCAACGGCAGGATGCTGGGATGTACCATAGCATAACCAACTTGCCTTTCTGAACTACTCAGCAGATCTTCGCTTGGCCTTTCCATCAGCTACACACCATCTACCGCACCACCAAGAAAATGAATGACGAAATGCAGTATGGCGATGCGCGGCCATCCCGTAAGTCATTTCGATCCCACTACCCACGAAACGTTTTGTTCATAATTTCCGCTCTTCTGGCCAACGCCCACAATTCTCTGGAGACGAGTCTACGCCACAAAATCTGAGCCACAGCAGAATGAAACACATCAGTCATTCACAGAGTAATATAATACGACAGCGGCGACCGCCGCTCGCTGCCGCAGACTCTTAAGTAAACCGTCCACCCATCCCTTTGTTCATCATGCACAGATGTGGGAACTACTACTCACTCCATTAATTCATGACTCATATCAGCAGTGACATCGCAGCCGAGGTATATCTATGCCAGTCTGGTAAGTTATAGATTACTTAGCACGGCACCACCTGTCCCTACATCAACGTTCAACGCATGAGATCAACTCGTGACCTCACTTACGACGTTTGGGTCATGAGAGCAGGTACACAACCCGGAAGACGACGTCAGATCCCCATACACACTCCAATACGCCGAGAAGCACGTATCAGAGTGTTTATACAGAGGTCCCATTGGTGCTGATTCGGTGCGTTTGTGCTGGACATGCTAATGCCGTATGTCGTAACTTCTAATGGTGAACTTCGAGGCGGTTGTGATTGACCGATACCAATATTTCGGATATACTACCGTGCTTTGAGCTTGGACTGTCAGCAGGTACTCGGCGAAACCCTTTTCGAGATACGAACGGTCGTAAAATGTACGAAACTTCATGAGCACGGACAGTCCTGCACCATCAGGGTCTACAATCGAGTTCACGAGCCTGAAGGTTAGAGCTTAACGCCGACTTGCAAAGAACCCGCACTTAGGGTGGGGGATCAGAGCTATTTCACTGAGCGTATTAATGTTGCTTCATTTACGACGGCTTCACGGCACCATGAACCATCCACTTCTTGATATAATGGCACTGAGTACATCTGACCCGAACAGCATTCCACTGCGGTTGATGTCCCAATATCTACCTTTTGCTCTCTACAAACAGACTCTAGCATTCAAGCCTATACATAGCGCATTTCCACCGAGGTGAATTAAGCTATACTTGACAAGGACTTTTTGCAGCCCTTCAAGCGCATGCGTTGGTCTTCATGAGTCATTTGCAGCCCTGGGAGCACGCCTAGCTATCCAAGTGCATCATCAGGCTCGACCTTCTGACGGATGGAGGCTGGCTAAGGCCGAGACTTGTATCTTCCTATACCGTAAAGCGTGATTCAACACCTTAGTAAGCGCAGGACACATTGCACCTGCGTGCAGGCCTAGTGCTCTCCGCCCTAGCAGTGGTTTAAGATCCTCATGTCCTAGCCCGATATAGATTAGATTTCCGAAATGTCCTAATATCTCTGAATCACTGGTTCTTTACGGATTTGGAATCAGCACAGGCAACTGAATAGCAATGAGCCATACGGTCGTTTCTGTTGTTGACAGACAATACGCGTGATTGTGATGACTTGAAGTCACGACAGAGTCCCTCGTGGCCCATTTAATTGGTTCTGAAATGGTCTTTGATTGGCTGGACTTTGTGAACTGAGCAAACCGAGCCTGCCAGGCAGTGTCTGGCGTTCTTTGTGAGATTGAATGTTGGGATCTTGCGATTTTCATGCTCTAAGGGCATTGATGTCCCCAGGCAGAGTAAGTTTGAACTTGTCGGATTTGTGAAGAGGGCGTCTCTGTGATTAATTGGCTTTCGTCATCTTATCCTTGATAAGCCGTTCAACATAACTTGACGGTGGCGGAATAGATGACGCTGTTGAATGGGAACAGAGCTCTGTGCATTTATATATGAGTTTCAGTCCAGGCATATCGCAAGTGAACTCGGGCGAATGATCGATGCATAGACCGCCAATATAAGATTGGAGCACTTACGGAGGATAAGGTAGAAAAATCGGTTAAGTGCCATACCAAAACTGTACGTCCTGAGCCGTCGCCTTGGCTGGTCAACTTATGGTAGATAAACACGTTGGCTAGGGCAGGATCAGAAACATGAGAAACGGATGGAACGCCCTGACCTCTCGCAGCATGTTCGGCCAATGAAGAGTGAACTTAACAGCTATAACGGACAAAGAAGAGCTTTCGAACCCTCACTCATGGCAGAGAGAGACTTTGGATCAAACACGTTGTCTGATATGATTAGACGAGGTCTCCCGTAAGGGTATCAGTTCATCGCTTGCTTGCTCATGTGAATGTACGCTCCTCAACGGTCTCCACCTTTCGAGCCTTAGGCTTGGAGAGGTCTGGGGAGGTAAGGACGATGGGAGGTCGAGGTGGTGAGTAACTTTTGGCTACTTCACGGGAGTGGGTTTCGCAATGGCTATGTCAATCGTTCAACGACAAATAATTCGAGCGACAACTACGCAAATCGCCAAGAGGGTTAGTGAGGTCTCGAACTTGACATTCACTCACTTTCCGCTTTTCCCTTTGGTCAATCATCATTCTACGACCAGCCCTCATCCATGAGTCCAGCTCAGCGGCCCCACTGCATCTTGTTCCTGAACTTTGCTAGGCGGTGGTAAAGGGATTTTTCTCTGCAGTGTTTTCAACCTTGTTCCACGCCATCCGCTAAGCTTTGTATCCTCAATTGGTGTTCGACCAATTTGGTCCAGTCCGAATCCCGAGTTCCGAAAGGACGCGCGTCCCATGTTTTGGTGTTCTTATCAGCTTTGTGACATCTAACGCCAACGGCTACACCTTCCTTGGTCTTTCAACCCGGTGCTGATGGCTTCTCGGGCACCGAGCCTTCTGACCGCCAACAATTTGCTCCACTGCCTCAAGATCCGAAGCCTCTTTTGATTATCTCCATGGGACCATGCTATACTTATGGGTTTCTTAAGTTTTCCGCTAAGACAAGAGGGGTGGGTGGCGAGATGAGGCTCCTGGTCAATACAACATGAGGATGATGGCTTGTTGAAATCTATGATCACCTGCAAAGTTTTGAGTTTGAACCTCGAGACGATTGATACAGCACTATAACCGCAGCTGGCCGCTAATGTTTTGTGTTTGATTGTCTGGATTCTGGAGGGTGCTGTGGTGGGCCAGTCTGGTTCCCACACCTATTAATCAACCCGGCGATTTTAGTGCAGTAATGGTGTAGAAAGTTCTAATCGGACTACTTCCCTGGTCCTTGTCAGTATGTTTTCCATAACGAATGGTATTCCATACCTGTTTAAGACGATAGGATTTGCGTGCAGGATCACGGGAGGGAACTGGAAGCCGTGTTAATTCAGCGGGATCAGCGACTCAATGGGGGTGTATGAGCAAGAAGTCGCAGAACGTATGAATAGATGTCTTCTGAGAGCTCATTGTACTATTTCTGAGGAAAGGGAAGTAGGAGATAAGGGGAAGCAGGCTAGCTTCGGAATTGAAAAGGCCTCGATAAATTTACACAGCTGTAGAAGTAACATAAGAAGCACCCTTTTGGAATTCTGGAATCTGCTGCGGTTCTGTTCAGACTGCCTCGTACGTACCAGCGTCCAGGGCTCTAGAACTAACGGTCAAGGAACATATTAGATTCGTGAGCGGTGTCGGCGCCAGCCTGGTGGCCTGTGGGTCCCAAATGTGACCGCAAAGCTGGTACTTCCACATCCACATGCCAGATACTTCGGTGAACAGTCGGGCTGACTGGAGGGAATTCCACGTATTCATTTCCAGTAAGCGAAATGAACTAGAAGTGGCACTCACATTTGATCCTCACCGCAACTGGTAAGATCTCGTGAATTCGCCCTGTCAAAGGCATTCACAAAAGGAACTGATCTTCCTACTTTCGTTTGTAGCTGTACGTTTTGCAGCAAATACTCTGACGCCCATAAAAGCAACGTCGAACCCGAACCATCCACCCTTTACTGGGTGGTTGCGCAAACCGTGGCTTTCGCTTCCCTGGGATTTTCGAAGGCCTATCGACTAGTAGACAGGCATCGGAGGCTTCGTCGCACTGAACGGCACCTTTACATATCAGCAAGTCAAAAACTTAGCCTGGACTCTGCTCAGTTGCATACGGCGTCCACGCCACACAATCATTTAAGCCCGAATTTTTCATCGGGAAACAGAAGAATCCGACTTCGGAACGTGAAACACGTTGGTGAGAATACCCAATTATCAACCTGTACCACGTCCCACAGCTCACCATCCACAACCCGAACAGCAACACCATCGCTAATCATTCAGAGAAAAATCTCTGAAGAACCGTTTTTTCCAGAGGTTTCTCCGGTAACTTGACTCAAGTCAGTTCCCCACACTCAACACGGTTATTTTAACAACCGACACGTACACCAGGGGCTCTGTAGTTACACTTAACACCAATGGAACCGCGCTGCCCTCGAGGCACATTCCTTCGCCCACCAACGTCCATATGCATACCCCATTCCCGAAAAGAAAAAAAATACAGCCACTGATTAATTGGTCCGGCACACCCGGCAGAATGCAAAGAACAATCCGGCTAATTTCGAACCGACGGTCCGGATTGTTGATATCTCGGATGATACGGAACGGAACATCTTTCCTACGCTCAACATGAACTGGAGGCCTTTGGTTGAGTTGCTCTCGAGATCTGATTAGATTATGGTCAGATTAGTTGATGGTGGAACAGAGAGACTCGCGTGCGTGATCGAGTAGATGGGATCATGTGATCGAGGCTGGCGTTTTTGGGTCTGTGTTGGGCACCGTGGCGGGAGTAGCGTGTTTCCTTGGGTCAAGGTGGGAGAGGAAGAGCTGAGTTTCGGCGTCATGCCGAAGTGACCGTCATACCATGGTATGTCATTACCAGACGTGCAAGTGGGAAAGAACCGGAGGTAAAGATCTTGTGTGCGCCCATAAAAGCTTATAGGTCCATGTTATTGCCCACCTCGATCGAACCACTAACTTTCCTTCGAAATCATCATTAACACGGAAAGCTTATTTGAGAGTGGCTGTCAGATGAAATAGCAGATCTACACTCCCACTGATCCATCTCATCTCAACATTCATCGATACCCGCACATCTATCATCTACACACGCTCATACCCACTTCCATACACAACACCAACGGCAATCATCCAACGATCAAAAAATCGAATCGATAACCACGTTTTACGTTCCCAAAGTCCATCTCACATCGATCCGTGACATCACCCCCCCCCCCCCCCCCGCTCCTCGATTGTATACAAGTATAAAAAAATGTGTATCAGTATATCAGCGATAGATCGATAACACAACGGGTACTCACAACCCCACACAATCCATCTATATCCAAGGGTTATGATTGTCCAGTCCAATCCATCGATAGTAGATTGCGATTAGGATCGATGAGGTCGATATAGCCGTGAGAG
The DNA here is from genome assembly GCA_018524425.1 of Podaxis sp. AQ795752. Lineage (NCBI taxonomy): Eukaryota > Fungi > Basidiomycota > Agaricomycetes > Agaricales > Agaricaceae > Podaxis > Podaxis sp. AQ795752. The sequence continues at coordinate 24,923 of JAEUWK010000834.1, read as the reverse complement.
CTTCAAGGAGCGGGTGGATACTTATACAAGTGGCGAGGGTTGAACGGAACCTTCCCCTTCTTCTGACGATCCGATGCTTTGTCTGTCTACTTCAGTGCGGAATACGGATATGGAGTTGCGAGCCTCGAGGCTTATGAAGTCTACCTCTCTCCTCCCTCCCTTTTACACATACCTTCCACTTGAAGCTTCGACTGTTGCATTGATTGACTTGTACTATTCCGAGCTTTCTTTTTTGCTCGAGGATAGATTTCAGGTTTCAGGCATCGAGAGTCTATCTGAGCCCGTCTTTATACCTCCTTACCCCGTTTCAAGATTGCCAGCTCAACATCAATCACCATTCGATTCACTTCGGATCCGACTTAGGGCCCATTGGACTTGGACAGTTAATCGAAGCAAGACCCTGAAAAAAATCCAGATACAAGATCTCAAAAAGAAGAAATGCAGCAGAAGGGGGAGAAGGAGAGAAGGAGAAGGAGGAGGAGGGGGAGGGGGAGGCGAAAGAAGGAGTGTGTGGAAATGCGGAATGTAAGGCGGGAGGCGGATAGGAAGCGGAGCACGAGTGGAAGTGGGATGAAGGGTAGGACGGATCAAGACAGCGGAGACGAAGAAAGAGGGACAGAGTGGTACTGCGGAGGAGAGGGAGGATGGAGCGAAGGTGAGACATTGAGGGGGCGAGTGGTCGTGAGTCTAGGTCTGGGTTGAGGGCGCTTTTTGTCGATGTGAGGAATGGGTTGGATGAGGCGGCAGGGGAGGATGATGATCAAATTCTTGATCAAATTGTCACAAAATGGTGCGTCTTTTTGTTGTCTGAGGAATTACAAAAAAAAAAAAAAAATGGGGGCGGAGGGCACCATGATTTGTCAACGAAGAAGAAGAATGATGCTGGGAACTGAGACCGCAAATCAATTTCGAAGACATTTATTTGATAGGAGACGGGGATACCGAATCCCGTGTCTATGAAGGCCAAGAAACGTTTGCCGAAGCAAAAAGCATAAGGAAGGCAGGAAGACAAGAAGCATAAAGCCACTGCAAGTCACATGTAATTGCGAAGTAAATGATTGGCGTGGTGGCGTGGCACGTTGAAAGCCGAGAAGAGGAAGCGGAGAACAGGAACAGTATCTGGAAGGCGAAGTCGAAAACGAGGTAGTGGCTTAGAACAAAGAAGCGTAGAAGTGTGTTGCCCTCTTGTGATGTTTTAATCGATGCTTACCCCACACTCTCCAGTGCAGGCGTTCGAAGGGTAGAGACGGAAATGAAATCCGTTACGTCGACGATTTAATGACGGCCCTGTTTTTTTTTTTATTTATTCTTGAGATCTGTTCAGGTGGGCACAAGGGACTTGTGGTGATGGCTGTCGTGGATGTGGGCGTCGATGGAGAGCAGCTTCTTGGGTCGCGATTACCTTTTGTGGAAGTGTGGCAAGATTCGCCGAGTGTGTTAGATGAGAGAGGAACGTGTTAGGAGGTAAGGGTAAGGGTAAAGGAGGGTATGAGAGACGGAAGTGATTCGTCGAATGTGTTTCGAGTGGTTTGCCCAGGAGTTCTGAATAAGGAGATTTTTAGCGCAGCCGGCATAAGGGCGGAAGAACTGATGGAATGTTTGAGCATTCTGCCTCACGTTGCGTTGGGGTCTCGTTTGCAAATGCCATTGTATAATCATTGTCGCATAGTTGGCCCATCTCGGCGTCCGACTAGGACGAAGAGGCTGAAACGAAAAGAACGCTAACCGTTTGGTAGTCATCATTAACATAGAAGAGTAAAAAGGGAACATGGTATGGTTAATCCGACTTTCCCCTTTTTGCATGAGGGGGTAGATTCTTGGAAGAGTGTGCCAGATATGGCAGGTCGACCATTTGGTCAATAAGTCAAGTGTTCTTGTTACTCGAGGTGGAAGGGGTAATTATAAGGGTCCAAGGTTCACATCTGAACATGTGCGCACTGTAGATACTTGATGGGGGCGTGGGCGTCGAAGGATGTCAGGCATCAGGCGAAGGGTTTATATCTAATAAGAGAGGCGGAATGAGAGACTGGGTGATTCTGATGATGCGAATCGGCGACCCTTGAGTGTTCTGGTTCTCCCGCATCTTCCTATGGTCTTGAGGTAGCTCCAAATAGGGGTGTGGGAAGGACGAGTGACGTATGTGTAACCTTGGCTAGTCATACCATGCAGAGAGATGTTGTGTCGAGTGGTTCTGGTTCTTCCGACTTCTGATAGTAGATAGTATACATACTGATAGAAGACGGCGAGGCATGCCGAATCCAAGGGATAGGCGAGACAAGGGCTATCTCTGCGAAATAGTCTTTCATAGTAAGCGGAGATTTGTTGACGATACATTGTCAATCAAGTTACAGTTTCACATTCACGTCTGTCACTATGGAAGGCGGGAGAGAAATGATGAGGGCATGGAGACGAGGCAACGTAGGGCAACGATTGCAGAGGACTTTTGTATTCATCCATACGATACACGGCTAATAATAACGGGCGGAAGGAACATTCTGGCGAGGTTTGTGATACTCGTCGTCGGGTAGGGGAGGAAAGAAGGGGTTCAGGGAAGAGAGAAGGGGGCAGGAACTCTCACAGCCTCCTTTGATGAAAGGGTCCGGAATGGAGAGGGCCGGTATCAGCGACGGAATATAATATGTTTTTGGAAGATGGTCTAGGGGCTTCGCGGCTGCCTCGAGGGAGAATGGGGAGTCCCGTGATGAGTGATCGGAAGCATTGGGCGAGGCGGAAAGGCACATGAATGGGGAGGGGAGCAGAGACTAGGGCAATGGGCATTGTTATAAATGCAGCATGCGGGCGGCGCTAGGGGAGGGGAGGGTGTGACGAACAGGAGGAGTTGTTTCTGTGAAGAAGCGCAGGCGGGGTGGACATGAGGAGATTTGGGCCATGCAGGGAGGGCGTTGAAAGGCCTCGTGTTGGCTGGGGAGGGAGAGGAAAGTGAGCCGGACTGGATGGGGAGGAAAGTGAGCCAGACTGGATGGAGACGAACCGAGCTGCAGGCAGTCGGAGAGATCGGTGCGAGATTGTTATGTCGTAATTGGAAATAGTGAACTGCAACGTGCTGATCAACGATTTTCTGTGGATCTATAACTCGTCCTTTCTCCTCTTTCTCTTCGTCCCACCCCCCAGAGTTCAATGCCCTCTATCCTTAATCTCAAGTTCAAAGTACCGTCTTCTTTTTATCAGTCTCTTTTCTTCTGCTGACTTTGCCCAGGGAAACAAGTCTTTCGTAGCCTTTTCCAACCTCAATGACACCGAGGCTCTGACAAAGACCTGGAAGGTCTGCTTTCTTCCCACTCTCTTCCGTCCTACGTCCTCCGTCCTTACCCCTTCTCAGGTCTGTACAAAGGTAGCCAGCTACCTCGAACAAGGCCAAAGACTCGAGAACTTGAGCTGGAGGTTATGGCATCTTCAGAACCTCATGGTCGATACCGACAACGCCAAGTCTAAACGCGAGTTCAAGAAGCTCTCAAAATGCATGGGCGACAAACTCGACAAGGAGAAGGGCCGGTTAGTGTCCACCTGTTACCGCCAACCTCAACAGCCTTGGACCCTGACAACGTAATCTTATCTACTACAGAAGTATCGAGGAGCTCGAGGCCCCCGATTTCAAGCGCACCTTCTCTAGCGACATGATCCGCCAACGCGCCGCCGAAAAGGAGCGCTACCGTGAGCAGAGCTCCAAGCCTGGCACCATAAAACGAATGCAGTTCACCTTCAGCGTCGACCAACCATCTGCCCCCAGCGCCAATCTCCCTGTGCAGAAGCCTGACCTTAAACCGTCTCCCGAGTTTACCAAGCGCACTCGTGCCGCAGTCCGCGCGCAGGCGGATGACTCGACCAACATCACGTCTACTACCCATGTCGCCGCCTCTACCACTACCTCATCCTCTCAGTCCGATGATATGGTTGTTGTCGAAGATAGCGCCCATGATCAGGATAATTCCGCTTCTCAGTCACGCTCCATTACTTCCTCAACAGCATCTCAGTCCCGACCTTCTCACGTTTCTCAGTCTTCTCAATCGCTCAAGTTCGATTCCATCTTCAATCAAGGCTTCGGTCCCTCAGCATTACTGTTCCCTACTCCTACTCTCACGACCCGCATGAACTACGGCGAAGGGCTCAACCCCTCCAACTCTCCTAACGACACTTTCACAGTTTCCCGACCTACCATCGAGCTCCCCCTCGATGAAATCCTTAGCAATGTCGATAGTCCCGTTCCTTCCGTCCCCGAACACCACGAAAACGATACCCAACAGTTCCATCAGCAACAGCAACTTCCGCAATCGCAGCCGCAGCCGCAGCCGCAACCACAGTCTCAACCACAGTCTCAACCTCAACCTCAACCCCAACCCCAACCTCAACAACAGCAGCAGCCGCAACCACGACAAGACGTCATCATGCACACGATTTCGCCGGCGGGCTCCACGACAAACAACAACAATAACAACAAGAGGAGAACCCGAAAATCTTCCGTTGCCACTCGTGACGATGGCGACAGCGACGACGAGGCGAGTGAAGCTACTGCCACTACGTTCGCAAATCCCATGCTGAAGAGCATCACCCCCCTATCGCAGGCGGTAAAGGAGGCGACTCTTCCCGAGACTGTGGCTCCATCCAAACTGAATCCCCTTTTCACCACCACGGCAGTGACGCGCACCAATATCAACACCCGTCCCACACTCACCGTCAAAACCCAGACCACCAACAGTCGCTCTTCGGGACCTGGTGCCACTGCTACTTCCCTTAATCCCTCTGCTCTCCGAAGTGGTAACAGCGCACCCGGTGGCGTCAAAGCCGAGTGCTCTAACTGTGGTGCAACTCACACTCCCCTCTGGCGTCGAGGGTTGAATGACGAGTTGAACTGCAATGCATGTGGCTTGTATTGCAAGCTTCACAAGCGCCCTCGTCCAAAGAGCATGCGTAATAACCATGGTGAGGGAAGGACTCAGACCGCACCCAGGCAAGATCCCGTCGACGTCATGGGTGAGTGTTCTATCGGATCTAGGGGTCGATCAACGAATGCGAACGTGCCGGTAGCTCAAACAGCTCAATGTTACAACTGCCACACCACCGCGACGCCCCTATGGAGGAAGGATGATGAAGGCAAGACAGTTTGCAATGCGTAAGTGTCCAGATAATTCCAACCGTCTTTGTCTATACCGACCGCAACTATGGACAGTTGTGGTCTGTACTATAAGCTTCATGGCTCCGCACGTCCCATTTCCATGAAATCGGATGTTATTCGCAAACGCTCCCGTCATGATGCCAGACGGGGAAGTAATGCTGGTGCCCCTGGTGTTGAGGACACTCCCTCCGCTAGCCCTGGCGTCAGTCGTCGTGCCTCCCCCGCTCGCGATCCTTCTCCTACCCTTGCTCCCGACTCCACCACTGCCCTCTCCTACGATTATTCCCAAGACCATCTCACCGATGCTTTCGGTACTCAGTCTGAACTTGTCGGTGCTTTAGGCCAAGACCAAAGTGGCACGAACTTGTTCCAAAACACATTCCAGTTCCAGTTCCCCGGCCCTTACCATCCCGACTATCTGTTGCAGATGTACACAGCGCATGCTCAAGCAGCTGCTGTCGCCACTGCCGCTGCAGGGACTGATGGCCTTTCGGGTTTTGGTAGCCCATCCGTCGGCGTGGTTGACATAGCTTCCTCTGCTGGTAACAGCGGGAACGCGAACGGCGCCAATAACAACTCTGAGGTCGACATGTCTCTTATGAGCCCGCGATCTCCGAAACGCAGGAGGATGAGTACAGATTCGGCATCGGAACCCCCTTCCTCAGCGGTCTCTTTTTCGTCTTTTAGTGATGGTTATTCCCCACCGTCTAGTACGACTTCCCTTTCCTCGAGATCCTCAATGGAGTTTCCTTTCACCTCTTACACCACCGCCACGGGAGCAGCAACGAACGGGGGAGCAGGTGGAAACTCCAACCCTACCGGGCCTGCACTCCGAGGATCCGGAAATACGTTCTGGCATCCACCCATGATGCCACAGAGTGATGAACATACATCCTCGCCGCATTTGGGTTTCCACCCGCCGATGCTTCCGCCTGCATCAGCTTCGTCGCCTGGTGGTAAGAACCTCGGTGTGAGTGGTGGTAGGGCTGATGGTAGCTCAACGGATTCCCAGGATAACAATGAGGATAGTCCGATGGATTATTTGCATCCACCTATGAATATCACGGGAGTTGTGCCGGATGATGATAGTTTGTTTTCGGCGTATTTGCATCCGCCCATGGGGTTGCAGGAGGATAGTCCGGCTGGAAGTGCGATTGTTGTTTGAAGGAGTTAGTCAAAAAAAAAAGCACACGGGGCTTGTTTCTGAGTTTATTTGTTACGCCCGTTGTAATGGTGTTGGCTTGGTGTTTTTTTTTCTATTGGTTGTCAATTATCGTTTTCCTGGTTGTTTATCTTTGTCGTTGTCGCTGCTGCTTGTTACATTTTTTTTTTACATGTTCACTTATCCCCTCTCCCTACGTTCCGTGTTCCGTGTCCGTGTCCCGATTTTTTTTTTTTCCTTTTTCAAGATTCCTATCCTTTCTCCATAGTAGATGGTCAAGATCCATAGCATTGCATTCCCACCCGCTCCTGTCCATTGCATTCGCATCCCATCACTTCTTTTTCCATTATTTTCCACCGGTTTCCATCACTTTTTTTTTTTGCATCATTCTTGCATTTTTTTCGCTCGGCTCGTTTCCGGACATACACAGACACATGCTCAGCATACGCTTCCTTTCCTTGCTTTTTCTTAAACCTTTCTGATTTTCCGCTTCTTCCGACACGACGCGATTACGACTTCCTTGCTCCTCGGCCCTCTCCTCTTACTTGTCTCCCATCGACCGTATCGACCTCACCGTCTCTCAACACATGGTACCCTGTCATTCAACTGCTTGGTTCTTCCTCTCATCGCATCACACTCGCTCTTCGTCGCATACCTGAACATAAAATCCTCGCCTCCTGTTGTACATATACCATTGACCCTTTCCTTTTACTCTCTCCGACCTTGTACTGTGTTTCTTTCCTCTCCCTCCCCCCCTACCCTCCCTGGTCTTGTCTCACCCTTTATCAACACAACACGTCATATCCTTACGAAACGCGAAGGTCTGCGCGTGTTCAGGCCCATAATGCATTACAAGTGTCCGTACATACAATGCATAACATACATCGAAGTATATATATAAAGATTCTATATTTCTTGCTTCTTGATTTTTCTGTGTGGATTTTTTGAGAATTCCTGGATTTTTGCATTGGACGGTTGCGATTTTTTAAGTTTGTGTAGGCTTATATATTTTTGTTTTACAAGCCTTAGTTAGCGCTTATTTGTGGTCCTTTTGTAGATGTAGAACTCGGTGCAAATTATTCATATTTAATCGTTCATAGTTCTGTATCATAACTAGCATTATTCAACCTAATTCAAACCTCCGTATCGGACTCAGATTCAGATCGAAAGCGGAACGATCGCGCAAGCATAGGTATGTACATTGCGTGACGAAAGTATGGGCTGTGGTCGAATTTTTTTTTTTTTTTCGCTGCCGATATGTTTTTCCGAACCAAGTTACTTACCCCTTGAACAACCAATCATCCAAGATGGTAGACACCACAGCCCAAGCTGTGAACCCTCCCCCTCTGCACGTCATCATTCATGTCATGCCGGCTGTTGAGATTCTAGACTCCATTCTCGTCGTTGTCGGCCTGTCAAATACCTCCGGCGGGCTTGTGGTTGAATCATGGATAGGTACAAACTCGCGTGGATATAGCGGGTTGTTGTGGAACGATGTTTCAGGTAGTTTGTTATTCAGGTGTCTGAGCTCAGGTTACTACTTTGTGTCACGGAGAAGTGTGAAATGGTCCGAGGGGTGGTTAGGAGGTTGTTTTTGTGTGGAAATTATTTTTGGCGTGAATTTGTTTATGGGCGGTACCGGTGCAGAGAGTAACATTGGAGAAATGGGCTCTCCGCTGCTCAGGCGCGCGTTATTTCGTTTGCATGGTTTACATCGGCGCTTGGCAGGCACCACTTGTTAAGGTGTTGAGTATCTTTAGCGTTTGCAATTTTTGCTTCACATTCACAGGGTCGTGTGCAGAAATTTAGTAGCAGTTAGGTTGAAGAGGATAAAAGCGCATCCTGAGTTCGAATGACTCCTATTCGCAGCTTCTTCTTGATTGCTATAGGAACTGTTTATTGTGAACTCTATTGTCGCTTTAGCGCCTGTGTCAGGTATTCTGGGCTTCATCTCTCTGGACTGGATCTTATCCTGATTTTGGGGTTGAAAGCCGCCAGAACATCAGAAACTTGGTATTCCCTAACAATAAGTGAGAACATTGATGCAAAAGGTCTGCAGGTAATTTCCACTCAACCAAGATAGCTATTCAATAAAGGGATTCAAATTTGATTCAATTAACTCTAACTGCTCCCATACTTGGGTTGCGAGCCCAGGGATGAAACGAACCGGCGGGGCCGACTTCTTGTTGCTTAGGCGGTTGCGTTCTCTGCGCATTCCAGGCCAGTAGGGCGTAAGGGCAGGCTGCTTCACCCACCCCATTAGGCCATTTTCTGACTGAAATGAAAGTGTTTAGCGAGATGAAACCTCATCCTATGTCTTCTCTCCTGTGTCCTCGGCATATATCGAAGGCAGAACTTTTCTTAGGGCGTTGTGGCTGCACAGGCATATCAGACTCTTGAATTGATTATGTACGAGAGTGACGGAAGTGCCTTTGTGCCTGCCATAAGCAAATAAGGTCGGACATGCGAATAAGTATGGGGTACCGAATTGCCACAAACAAGGTAAGGGGTTCTGTCCCATTCCTTAAAATGTTTACTCTCGCGAAGTTATCGCACAAGGGGAAGGCAAAGGTTCCCGCGAGAAGGATCTTCCAATAATAATTCTCCTAGCTACGCCGGTCATCTTGGCATTGTTGTAGAGTGTGGAATTAGGATTGAAATAAGCATCAACTCGCTGTCGGGTACACGCACCAAAAGTGTCAAGGCTGGATTATAATCCCCGTCTTGTATCATTTATGGTGTAAGTTTTATGTACAAGACACCAGGTCATGGCAAGGTCCTGGGAACGTTGAAGCTTGGAGAAGAGGAGCTCATGCGTAAAGAATAGAAAATAATTGACAGAACCCTGCAGATGTCAATGCCATGGACAGCACCGCATTATCGATGTATGAGTCCGTAGAAGTTCTGATACGTCGCTCTCCGAATTCTTGTCTCCCCTGTATCTTCTCTGTTAGCGCGTCACATGTACAATGTTTGATGCTGACTGAGCTTGCGAAAATCATGACAGGTAAAAATGATTCTGGGCGCCAGGTTGATTGGGGCTTGGGCAAAGGGTTTCCTCAGTCCCCACACTGGTTACCTGTACTTGTATCTACCTCGTATATCCGAAATGTCATAGGCATGTGCAATTTGGAATTCCATGGAAAACCCCATCACATAACGGTTCTATCTTGTATGGATACTGTGCTTAGATCTCAGAGACGCCCTGTATTGAGACGCTCCTGCAGCTCAACGTAATTACAAGATAATTCACTTTTCACCGTATTCTCCTTCTCCCTCTTATTGCAAAAGTCAACCGCAGAAGACTTACAGGAGCAGAAAGCCATTCACGGGTTAATGACGGTGTTGAGAGCAGTGGTGACCAGACGATTGACCCTGTGCCCTAGGAGTAACACCTGCGCCACCAAAGGTCATCAACGTCTCTGCTGACTGCCTTTTCCTATCGTCACCTGGGTTTGTGAATATCAAATCGCAACAGAAAGCCGACGAAATGAATGACTCAATTCCCGGGTGGCATTCGGCAGATAAGCCGAATCTTTCCTTTTTCTATCCACCCTTGTGGGTTCGGTGCGCGTGACTCGTGAACCGCGCCAGTATGCACTGCTGCCTCGCGAACCGCTCGTCCGGCCCTTTTCAGCGCTTGAGTTCACTTATTTTATTTTATGTGGCTCGGCGTTTCTAGCATTACTCCAAGGTAAACTAGATAGAAAAATAGGTTAACACAGGTTCTCGGTAACTGTTCGTTTTGGCTTCTTTGTAACAAATGCTGGTATGAACGCTGGTATATGAAAAATCCCATTCCAGGGCAGTAGTAAACCTGGAATGATCAAAGGTGGTTTTGGTCGGCGGTAAGTTTGCTGCGCTTTAACAGCTTTCAGCAAATTCCTGAGTGCTCCGGACCGGGCGTTGTCCTTTCTTTTGATAGAAGCTCTAACTCTGCGACCCTGAGAATGAGATGTGGGCCGCTGTAACACGGACGGCGGAGCAGCGGAATTCTAATGTGTTTTACAAGGAGTTGCCCTGGAGCCGAGGCCTTGAGATAGGACAAATGATATCTCGCTGCCTAAGCACTACAAACTATGGCTCTTGAATATCAGTGGAATAGAGGATCTTAGTTCCTGTCCTCGGTGTGTTTCCATGACGAAGAAACGCCACATCGGCTAGTGAAAATGAAGGACAACGCTATTCACGAAGACCTGAAGTTGGTCGACCATTCAGAAGGGTCGTAGTAAGGTGATGTGGCGTGAAGAGTTTCCTGGGATGCTATTTCCTTCTTCGTCTTTTGGCTCACTCAGTTTGTGCTTGTTTGATCCAGTGGGTCTCGGTCATGGTTCAGGTACTTGCCATATTCCTGTGAACTTCAGCACCTGGTTCTTAACAGCACAAAAAATAAGCAATCGTTACGCACACCCTATATCTGCTCATTGCTATGACGTCTGCCTCGAGCCTCCTGGAGCTCGAACCCGAAAATGTTTGCCGCATTTCATGGCTTATCTTCGGGGTCCGTTTTCTTGGATGGAAGACTAGTTTCCTGTCCTTCTCGCTATCAACCACCCACTATACAGAGCTCTGCTAAAGATATTTCAAAGGTTCCGCTACTTTGTGTCTGGACCCAGGGTCACAGGTGTTGAGCAAGCTTTCGACGACGATGGGCCACGCTGTAATTACCTTCTAGCATAACTCGCGCAACAGCTTCTCGGTTCCTTTAGATAGCTCAATGGGTTCCTCGTTGTGTTTCTGTCAAGACGGACCTTCTCATCCGTGAAAGTGGCAGATGACGGAAGACATGAACTCATTAATATTTCGGGTGACCTTGACAAGTCAACGTGCTTGACGACATGACCAGGATAAGCTCAGTCGCACGTCTGTTTATCACCTATGTCGGCTGATAACGATTCATCCAGAACCCTTATAGGACGGGACGGATCATACGCAACGAGGTACATTTGGCTGATATATAGGATGAGTTCCAGATTGAACCACAACATTTCGTCAGTGGAACTGCCTACAATCAAACGAACCAAGTTGGCTGTTGATACTGTGCCAGGTCAGAGGATCGCCATGTTCTGACCATGTCTGGCCATGAGTTAGAATATTTTAATCAGGTGCTTGTAAGCAAAAAGACTAATTCTATATCGGGTTCCTTCTTTTGGCTTCCTTAACTGTCTAATTCACCAACACATTCATGATTGATGAAACTTTCTAAGCAGAGGAAACACTGGAGCTCTTATTCGTAGGTTGGATGTCTCTTGGGGTCCGTTGAATGATGAATGGTGACATTCCCCCGATCATAGTAGCTTTTGCGGAACCATTTCATAGAGGTTCGTCTGCTAAAACGGCAGTCCACTATTAGTAGGGAAATAATGATGTGGTGGATTGCAGTCCTTTCCGACATTCCGCCGTTCTCGCGCTACATCGTACTCAGGGTAGATTCGCAACACAATCTGCACTACCAGGAGGCTCAGACGTCAGTGGTGCTTCCTGCTGGGAATGGCCCACTTGGATGTTTGTACATATTGGGTCCTGTAACATTAGGGGATGAATTGTCCAATCCAGCGGCTACGCAAGGATTTCCAATGGTTTGAATGCCACCCAAACGGCACTACTAATTAATCTGGACGAGCGTTCCCATTTGATGCAGTAATGGGATCCCAGCAGGTTCTCCTAACAACCCGTCAACGGGTACTTGATCAGTGGGGCAATAAACAGGCGTCTTATCAGCCTTCGTTTCTCGTCAGGGATGTCGTTCGCCTCAGCGATACCATAAGCTGCAATATCCAGCCTTGGATCTCACATATTGCCAATCAGAAGCATAAAGTCCCAGTGCTAGTGCATCAAGATGCACCCCGCAATACCTCGGCGTGAGCCTCTTCCTACTACTCCTTCCATCATGCACACGTTACTCAGTATCATTTTTTACGTAGACACACGCAGCGAGGGGTGTAGAAGTCTACCCTACACCCACCCTACGCTAATTTTGCTTTGAGTAGCCTGGAGAATCAGAAATTCAAGATTTCATCGTCACCACCATCAGCCACGAGTGCCATTGATGGGCGGTGCTGACGTAATTCGTGCTAGTGATTGCTGTGGGCGGTGCTGGCAGTGCAACCCCCATCCTCTTCCTCTCCACCCATGGACGACCCGACCGCCAGAGTAGGTCCAAAGGCTGAGCCATCGACGTCTTCTGTCACAGCAGAATCCGTCGTCGCAACCAACTTGTCCTCCCAGACAAGGGAAACAAAACAAGAACCGGAGGTTGGTATTCATTAACCTTCATTGCAAGTGACATCGAAGGGCTAATATATTTCGTCTGAACCTGCAGGCCAACATATTCGTTGCAGCTCAGCGTGGAGATGTTGGCCTCATACGAGAGCTTATCGAGTCTGGACAAGCGAAAGCAACCGACCGGGATGAACAGAATATCACACCGCTCCATTGGGCAGCCATTAATGCGCATATTGCTGCGTGCCGGTACTTGCTGGAACAAGGTGCCGAAGTTGACGCACTGGGTGGGGATCTCGTCGCAACTCCTATGCAATGGGCCGCGCGGAACGGGTACTTGTACATTATTCACCTCCTCATAGCCCATGGTGCCGATCCTGCCATAACGGATTCACAAGGCTACAACTCGTTGCACCTTGTCACGCATTCGTCGTCCATCATGCCATTGTTATATCTCCTACACCAACCGATAAACGTGGACTCGAGGGATTCGCAAGGACATACATCGCTCATGTGGGCCGCGTACCAAGGTGATGCCCTGTCGGTCGACTTGTTGCTGCGGCATGGTGCAAACCCAAACCTCAAGGATGATGCTGGGCTTACGCCACTACATTGGGCTGTAGTGCGAGGAAACAGGGTGTGTATCCGTCGATTGATTGAGAAGGGTGCGGATATCATGGCCAAGGATGGAGAAGATCGAACACCGAGGGATATGGCGATCGAGCTTAAGAGTCTGGGGGCTTGGAAACGTGCATTGGAGGAGGGCGGAATGAATGAATATGGGATTAAGAGGGGCAAACCATTCAGCGAGGTACGCATTCCGTTCGTCATATGTGTCTTTTGCTCATGGTCAGCCAGCGCAACACCAAAATCGCGATCTTCATATTACCCACCTTTTTCTTCTTTCTCATGTTCAAGACAATGTCAATACTGCCTTGGTATACCGGACTCCTACTCGCTTTGGCCGAGTTCTTTGCGATGCATCATGTGAGTGTCAGAGCTTTCGCCCCCACCCATTTTGTTCTGATCCATTTTTCAGATCGTTGCTCGTGTGCTTTTGAACAAACCTACCTATACCGATAGTCTAAACCAGTCTCCATATTTCGCCGGTATCATTTTCGGTTCAATAATCTGGGTCGTGTCCTGCTGGATAACTCGCCTTGTAAACCGTATGTACATCCTTTTCTCCCCTTGATCCAAGCCTATAATTATTCGTACAGAAACCCAGGACCACTCAGTCGCCAACCTGCTGTTCGCGCTCTCTGTGGGTCTATGTTCATATAACTTCTTCCGAGCTATTACGCTGGATCCCGGTACATGCCCCAAACCAAGTAGTGACGAAGAACTTAGATCGGTTTGTTCTGCATTGCTCTCGTGAAAGTGAAACAGGATGAGGCTCACGCGTGAATTAGGTCATTGAAGATCTCGCCTCAGAAGGAAGACTGAATGGGCAGACATTCTGCATTCAATGCATGGCCAGGAAACCTCTTCGCTCGAAACACTGTCGAATATGCGATAAGTGCATTGCCCGCAGTGACCAGTGAGTCCTTTGTTTCAAAGCGTAGCAAGCTCTGAATCAGGTGCAGTCACTGTCCTTGGGTGTGGAATTGTGGTGAGTGTTCATCTCAACTGCCAGTTTTATTCGGTACTCAGCGATCCCCTAGTCGGTGCAAACAACCACCGCCAATTCGTTCTCTTTGTCCTCACTCTCGTCTTTGGCATCATAATTTTCGACTACCTGACCTACAAATGTTCGTCCCCTTCTCTCTCACTATGAGCAATTCCCCCCAATATATCTAATCCATTCTCGCAGTCTTCGCAAGTGTCCCCATCTCCGAAGATCCTACTCAGATCTCCCCGTCCTGCATTCTTCCCACGAACCTTTGTTACCTAACCTCCTACGATACCTTCCTCGTTGCCGTTGCCGCTTGGGCTACACTCCAACTTTCATGGACTGTTGTCCTCCTGGCATCCCAACTATGGCAAATCGCCCGACAGATGACGACACTCGAAGTTTCTAATCTCGGCCGGTATGGCTATATGGGCGGCCGTGGTGGGGCGAGTTATGCTGGACAGATGGGTCATCGCCATCGCCATGGCGCCGGGTCAACCATCGCAGGACTGGATACCGAGGATACCGCTCTAGTTGGAGATGCCGCTTCGTCTTCGGGCCATCACGCCCATCATAAACATGCGGCCTGTGCAGGTTGTGGCTCTTCTTTCCTCATGAACCTTCTGGGGTTCGATAGGTTCACGAAAGGAAAGGCTGTGGATGGTCTCGCTCGTGCTGGGAAAGCTTCCAATCCGTTCGATCTCGGAATTCTCGGGAATTGTAAAGACTTTTGGACGAAGGGAAGGGAGTTGGGTGTAGAGTATGAGACTCTGTATGACGTGCCGTTGGAAGGATTTAAAGAGGCGAAGAGGCGGAGAATGGAGAGGGAGGATTACGCCGATGGGGAGGGAGGTGTTGGTGGCGAGGGGAGGAAGAAAAGCGGGAGAAAGGGGTTATTTATGGGTCTTGGAATTGGAGGGAGTGCGAGGAGGGGTGGGTACGAGCCCGTTAGTCAAGCGTAGGTGTGGACACTTTGCTGTACCGGGCGTAGTGATTCTCCCTTGTTATGCTTCCTGTTTGTTTGGCGTGTACTTCTGACTGACTTTGACATTGTCTTAATCGAGTTCTGGTCTGTATTTATCGCACCTCTAATCGAGTGTTCGAGAACCCATACCTATGCAGGTCTTTTCTCGTAAACGTGCTAAGCTTTGGGACGTCGTTTTTGTCGGACAACCGATCGTGCTGGGAGGATTATCCATTGAAAGTTGGAAGGTTACTACCAAATAAGCGCTTTAAAACCTTCAACATGTGCACAAGGATGGGATGTACTCACTGCTCCAAGCTTCCGGTTTGATTGACCCTCAGCTGTCATATCAGAGCAAGGTAACGCCATGTCCAGCGGCACCTTCCCATCACTGGAGGTTTGGTCCGGAACACTACTCAACTCATCTGAAGACTCGAACTTATACTGATACATCTGCTCAGCACCATTTCAGCGATGTGCTTGGAACCGTACCCTGTAGTCCATTTTTCTTAGATACCATTTTCGCAAGTTGCCATTTCCTGTTTTGCGTAGAGATATAGTCATCGAACATGTTAAAACCCATCTATCCTTTGCTCTAGCATGCTCTCGTGTACTGTTTCCCTTAGCCCTCTACTCGTAACCTTCATTCTTCATTTCTTCATTAGACTTTTGGTATTCAAGAAGCTACTATTACACTGCTGGGTAAATGCGATTTCTTTGCACCAAGTCAATTCCTATTTGTATTAATTAGTTGCTTCAATATACCCGTAACGACTCGTTTTGATGATTGTGGTACCCTTAGAATTACTGCCAAACATCCTTGATCATATCTGCGGCTCGTTCCGCAATAGCATACACTGGGACCTGTGTATGACCACAAGGTACGTACGGCTGCCAGTTCCTCCAAGTCAGCTCCCGAGAGTGTCACCTCAACAAAAGATACCTACCATGATGGATGCATCAACAATCCGCAACCCAGTTACCCCCTTCACCAATAGATCCGGATCGACAACACCCCAACTTGCATGCTTAGGCGACATTGCAGCGGTTCCTACGAGATGTAAACCCGCCACCGTGTTGTTTCTGATGGCAAAGTCCAGTTCCGCGTCGGTAGTTGCATTGGCGAAAGGGCCCAGAAAGCCCGTTATAACATTCTCCCAGACAGGAGCTTCGGCGAACTTCATAGCACTTTTGACCCCTTCACGAGTAGTGAGGAGATCAAACTCGGACGCGTAATACCCAGGATCAATAAGCGGATCATCCAGAGGATTGCTTGATCCGATTGTCACAGAGCCGCCTTACTCATTGATGCATCAGGTTTTTGTCTCTGAAACCTAGTGCATTGTCACTTACGAGAAGAAGGACTGACCATGAGAAGGATGGCAGTGTAGGCACCGTCAAAAGCCTAGATACCGATGTTAGTTGTTCTGCACTATCAGCGTATTAGGGGGTTACTTACACCCAGCATGAGCTCTATGTGTGCAGAGTTCGGCCCCGAAGAAGGATCACCAAATTTCTCGATGATAGGCGAGTCATCCGGCAAGCGCGTCCAGGCTATATGGTTGGTTGGTACATATTGAACGTAAGGCCCAGTCCTATTCGTGTTCCAACGCTCTAATACCTCTGCTTGCAATGCTGGGTCAAAGTCCAAACTGTTATCGTCATCGACCTCATCAACGTATGGGCCATTAAGTATAAGTTGTCTAAATCCTCACTTTTCCCAAGGACCCAAGTCAATCGAGTTTGGTGTCAAGCTGAACGTAACTACGAGAACAATATGGTCCGTAAGGTTTCGTCCAACACTGGGGTTGTGCAAGATTGTCGATATGTTGAGTGCTTTCAAGTCGTTTTCGTCGCCAATACCAGAATGCAAGAGAATATGTGGGGTACCAATCGCTCCTCCCGCCAGAATGACCTCTTTGGAAGCAGTCAGGAGGGAGGTGTCGAGCGACTCAGAGGAGCGAACTTCAACGGTGCGGATGGTCAGGCCACTAGTTTCAGAGGTCTTGAGGACGCGGGTGACACGAGTGTTAACGACGATATGTAAGTTACTGCGTGATTTGGTCTGACTGTCGAGATAGGACGTTGCGGCACTGCTACGGGTTCCGTCGTGGCCAATGGTGGACTGCCGCCAGGCTGCCGGAAAAGCTACTGGTCAACTCTCTGGGAAGTACCAACATCTGACGACACACCTAAGCCAAGTGGTGTGCCAGAATTCATGTCCAAGTTAAATCGGAAATCGCCTCCCAACTCTCTGCTTGCTTGCAATGTGGCTGAATCGACAGCAGGGGAGAGAAAACCATCCAGTGTCACGGGTACCTTTCCCGTGAAACTGTGTACTGCAGGATCAAATTGACCTTTTGTGTCGTGATTATCAACGGGAGCTTGAAATTTCTCATTCTGGTGGCAACGCGAGCCCAGTTTGTAGCAGTGAAATTGAACAACGAAATGTTAGTTACCTTCATGAAGTATGGCTGGAGCCTATCCCAGCTCCATCCGGGATCTTCAGAGACACTTGCAAAACGATCAAAATCGGATATCGAGCCTCGACTATAGATCATCCCATCTGAGGGTAGAGTTATAATGCTTGAGTCAATGTCTGTTCTGCAATTTTTGGTATCGTAGTGCTCACTGACTGCACTGGTACCGCCAAGAATATGGCCGCGTTGTAAAGTGACTGCACGGTCGTTGAGGCCTTTTTGAGGTACAGTGGTGAAGTTCCAGTCGAAACGGGTCATTGCAGTATGACCTGCAAGTCCGGGGATAATTGTCTCTGTGGCACCTTCGTTTCTATCAAAGGTGCATTGGAACAGGAAACGACTAGGTTGGTGAGACGCCTACGTTGGTCCAGCTTCGATGACAAGTACGTTAAAGCGGGGGTTCTCTGTCAACCTATTCGCTAGAACAGACCCTGCTGTGCCACCTGCAGGTTGATGAAGACCTGTGAGATGACCCCTAATATACTTGAACTAAAATGGATGGGTACCTCCGACGATTATAAAATCCCAGTCGAGCTTGGGGACATCTTCGATCGTATTGTAGGTTGCGCAGAATCCAAGAGAGGCTATCCCTACGACAAATGCTAAGCCGAGAACCATCTTGTGGCCTACGAAAGGTGGGAGTGTGCGGCGTGAAACTGTATCTTGAGGAACAGGTGCGTTTATATCTCTGCCATATACAGCTTACCTATGGGAAGTCTCATAGGCTTTCAGGAACATTATGCTCGGGTTTGTATCAGCCGGGCAGGAGTGCAAGTGTCATCATGCTGATACACATGTTAGTACTTCATTTCGAGAATCCCGATGCAATCTAGGTGTGTAGGTGTGGGTATAGGACGTGGCATCGTGCGAAAGTATAGCTTGGTTATGGTGGAGGTCCGCCAACTTTTCTCCCCATTCGGCCAGCATTGAAGTAAATAGCAATAAAGAACCTAGGAGCAGGGGTGTTTGACTCAAAAATGTGTCGCCCCTTGCGATTAGCAGAGGAAGAAGAATGGGAATGGCGTGTCCCTTACGCCTCTACATACAGTTTGAACGAGATCGAAGGTCCACATCAGTCAGCCAGATTCCGGTAAAGCGCAATCGTCCAATTCCTCACTTTGAACGAGAAGAATAATCCCCAGTCATCCGCCTGATCTCATAGTGTTATAGTGATACGGTGCTTGTCATCTCACCCAAGACGTGGTTTGCATTCACACTCCGTTTGCTCTGCATTTTATTTAACAACAAAGGGAGTATTTTTTCTGCGCACTGTCTGGGTATAGATTCATGTGAGTTCTCAAAATGGGGTGTGGAGATGTCTTGTGCCTATCAATGCATCGAGCTGAATGGACATATTGACATTCGTTGCGTTGACATCGCATCGGCCTCGAATAGCTTGTTCCTCGATATACGACATTCTGAATCCACACCTTGGTCGATGGAACGACAACCCGTTACAGTTGTATTAATTTATATATCCAATGATGTATACGGTAATGCAATGGATTACACTGGACCAAGAACTCGAGGCAGCATAGATAGTGTCGCGGTTAACGCTGTCTAGAACGAAGAAAGTCTCGTCGAGTGACGACGAGAACGATGGTGACAGGGATGGTCGAGGTGAAGGAGACAACAGTACAGAGGATTGCAGAGTCGCGCGAGCCTTCAACTGAGTCGTCAACGTTACCTGAAGATGTAATCATAGCAGCGGTGATTACGACGAAAAGACCATCTGCATCGTGTTCCAACTCCATCCCGTTCTCATTTATCTTACTACCAACCCACTGCCAGTGCGGTTTCTTCGGAGATTCCGCTTGCATCCTGTCCGTTTCACCCCCTCTCTGCCCTATTCAGGCTCTTGGAAAGCTGTTTTATCGACTAAGCCCCGGTTGAAGAAAGAATGGAGTTTATTGCTGTATTTGAAGACGGCGAAGGTCTAGGTAGTGGCAACCAAAGCTCCCAAAGAACATTGCTGTGAATAAGTATCTGTAGAGGTAGATACTACTGACGGCAGGATGGCAAGTTGTTTATGTTACTGTCCTGCCGATGACATCGGAAAGAGTGTCACATGTAATATGCTACGATATTTGGTGGTAGTCTCTGACCAATGACACCCCCACCCATTGTTACCCACCTACCTACGATTTCCATTGACTTGCTTCCTCTGGGGCTTATGGTATTACGTTAGTCACTGCCAAAGGTTCCTGATAATATCCGCAGCCCGTTCCGCAATTATGTATACTGGAACCTGCGTATGAGCGCAAGGTACATACGGCTGCCAGTTCTCTCAAGTCAGAAATTTCCGGGAGTGACGCCTCAACGAAAGATACCCACGAAGACGGATGCATCAACGACCCTCAATCCTGAGACGTTCTTTACCAACAAGTCCGGATTGACCACCCCCCAAGTCGCATTCTTCGGCGACATTGCGGCCGTTCCTACGGGGTGTAAGCCAGTCCCTGTGTTGTTTCTTATGTAGTCGTCGATCTCGGCATCGGTGGGTGTATTACCCAGGGGAGGCAGAGGGCCTGTTATAATGTTCTCCCAGACGGGTGCTTTGGTGAACTTGATGGCCTTTTTGACACCCTCGCGAGTGGCGGGGAGATCAAACTCGGACGTAAAATAGCCAGGATCAATCAAGGGATCATCAAAAGGATTGTTGGATCCGATTGACACGGAACCGCCTTGTTCATCAGTTGGTCAGATAGTCACCCTAGAGACCCAGTGCACATAGACTTACGAGAAGTAGGACT
Organism: Podaxis sp. AQ795752; assembly: GCA_018524425.1. NCBI lineage: Eukaryota > Fungi > Basidiomycota > Agaricomycetes > Agaricales > Agaricaceae > Podaxis > Podaxis sp. AQ795752. The sequence goes on along the minus strand of JAEUWK010000834.1, from coordinate 4,599 downwards.
GACCAAGAGAAGAACGGCTACATAGTTGCCGGCATATCCCTATATACCCGCACCAGCTATGAGCTATTGTTAGAGTTAAACGTTAAAGGATAGGGGACTTACACCAAATATGAGTTCTATGTGGGCAGAGTTGGGGCCGGAGGAAGGATCACCAAACCTCTGTAGGATGGGCGAGTCCTCAGGCAGACGTGTGTAGGCCATGTGATTGGTTGGTCCATCTTGCACATAAGGTCCAGTCCGGTTGGCATTCCAAAGTTCTAGTGCACGGGCTTGTAATGCCGGATCAGAAGGCAAACTGTAGTTCATTCTCAATCAGAACGTAGTCCGACGGATATGAGGGTATATAGATTCTCACTTCACCCAAGGACCCAAATCGATCGAGTTTGGTGCCAAACCAAAGGTAACCATGGAAGTCGTATGGTCCGTGAGGTTTCGTCCAACACTTGGATTATGCAGTACCGATGATATATTGAGTGCTTTCAAATCATCCCGGTCTCCGATACCGGAATGCAGGAGGATGTGCGGAGTACCAACTGACCCTCCCGCCAGGATGACCTCCTTGGAAGCAGTCAAGAGAATAGTGTCGGAGGAATTAGGGAAGCGAATTTCAACGGTCCGAATGGTCAAGTCGTTTGTTCCAGGGGTCTTGAGGACGCGGGTGACTCGAGTATTAGTGGCGATGTGTAGATTCTTGCGGGACCTGGTTTCATGGTCAAGATAGGACGTTGCAGCACTACTACGAGTTCCATCATGACCAATCGTGCTTTGTTGCCAGCCTGCAGAAATACGACTGATCAACTTCTGGACATGTATTGATGTCACCTAGCAAACCTAGACCGAGTGGGGCACCGGAATTCAAATCCAGGTTGAACTGGAATTCACCACCCAGCTCCTTACTTGCTTGTAGTGCTGCTGAATCGAAAGCGGGAGAAGGAAAGCCTGGGAGGGTCACATGTACCTTTCCCGTGAAACTATGTACTGCAGGATTAAATTGGCCTGTAGTGTTGTGGTTATCGACGGGGGCTTCAAATTTCTCGTTCTGGGGTCATCACATGGCCAATCAATTTAACGACATGGAACAGCAAAATATCAGTTACCTTCTTGATATATGGCTGGAGCTTTTCCCAGCTCCACCCAGGATCCTCCGCGACCCTCGCAAACCGATCAAAGTCTGAAGCGGGGCCTCGGGTGTAAGCCATGCCATCTAGTGAGATGTGGTTGTGATGCGTGATCCCATGTCTTTCTCATCCAGGACTGTGATACTCACTGACTGAACTGGAACCACCGAGGATATGGCCGCGTTGGAAAGAGACCGCGTGGCCGTTGAGACCTATCTGGGGAACGGTAGTGAAGTTCCAGTCAAGACGAGTCAACGCGGTGTGGTACGGGGCGAGTCCAGGAACTATGGAATCCGTAACGCCTTCGTTTCTATGAAGCCCATGTCGGTGTAGAGAAGGGTTAGTTTGGCAAGAAACGCACGTTGGTCCGGCTTCGATGACAAGTACGTTGAAGTGGGGGTTTTCTGTTAGCCTACCCGCCAAGACTGATCCTGCCGTACCACCTAAATGATATATCAGAAACGCCCACGAACATACTCAAACCACGATGGGCACGTGCCTCCGACAATAATGAAATCCCATTTGAGGTTGGGAACATCCTTGATCGTGTCATACGTTGCACAGAAAGCGAGGGAGGTTAGTCCTGCCAAAGCTGCTAAGTAGAGGATCATTTTACGAGCCACAAGGAACAGGAATATAGGGAGGAAAAAGTAGCTTGTGGGGCGCCTTTATATCTGCCGCATGCCCTACCTGTACCTCGAGGAGTCGGCAGTCTCTCTGGAACGCCATGACGTATCGGCTGGCCTCAACAAGCTGATAAACATACACGTGAGACGTGAAGGGGTAAGGTAAGGAAACATAAATGGGGAATAATTTCAGCAGCTGGGAAAAGACCACTCGTGGGAATAAATAAGAGTCCCAGCGCACGAAGACCACCATTTTACTAAATCTTGATCATAAATTATCTGGAGATTACGGCGCGAAGAGACCCATTCAGCATTGTAACGAAGTTACAAAAAGGGCAGACGCGAAAACAGAAGTTGGCGTCTAAAATACAGACTAAAACATAGACTCTGCTGCGTCTTGACGAATTCGACAAAGAAGGCGATAGATGGAAATCTTGTACTATCGACATGGAAGGGATACTATATAACATAAATCACCTCCCAGGTTCTTCGACGCGAGAGACACAAGTGAACCTCTGGCAATGGATAAATGAGGAGCTCCACATTCCTGGATGACGTGTATACAGAGTTTCCCCAACAAAGAAAACGAAAAAAGAAGACTATGCGCGCGTTTATTTCTTCAACCAGTTCAATATATTCTACGTATGGGGACTTAGTGTGGGAACTATGTCACTTCATTATAATGATCACCCTGCCATCTTCCTCCCAATTTGGTATGTGGGGAACGCAAAATACTTATCCCGGGAGGGACCGCCCAGGTTCGATGAAACCCTCATCACTGGGGGTGCCGTTTGATGCCGCTCTACTTAGAACAGGCAGGAACGGGGGTCATGGATAGGACGCGAATTTTCAAATATCAGACGAGACCAATTCTGTGGAGCTGCCCCTCCGTAGGTAGGACCCCCGAAAATAAGGGAGGAGGGTTTTATCCGCGCGAAATTTTGAGAGTTTGATCCGGAAAAAATCGGGGTTCCCCGACTACCCATGTTTTATCCGGATTTTGCAGGGTCTGGGGGCTTAAGTGCCTGTTGCTGATTTTTTGCTGAGCGTACAAACCACTTTTTTAGCCTGAAAGCAGATCAGAATGACTTTGTAGATAAAATAATGTGAGAGTGGTGTTCTAGTTCTTCAACTGCTGATGAAGCTCTTTTACTACAGTTTGTCCAAGCATGAACTTACTCTGAAAATTTTTGAAGGCAATTGTAAGAAATCCTGTAAGTAGTGGGTGCTTTAATGTGAGGGGATTTCAAAACAGTAAATAATGCCCATAAGTAGGACAAAATAGAATTTGCACTGTCTGTAATTAGCAGTTTTGGAACAGAGGGCCAACATTTGGACCCAGGTCCTGCCCACCATGGCTAGTGCCTGCCCATACATTTTATCTGTATTTTGACTGAATACTCTTTAGAGACCAAGACCTTATCTGGAACCTAAAGGAGGGTTTCAACCCAAAGTTCCACAATTTTTATTCAAAAATGTGCAAAGGGTTTCCAAGAAATATTCATGTTTCTATCCAAAATTGATCAAGAATATCCTCCAATTTTCAGAGGTCCTCTATAGGTTTGTGTTTTTAACTCCTTTGCTCTGTTTCTTTGTTTCCTTGCTAGGCCCAATATGTCACAGTACAATGCAGTAGCTGTATGACAGTATCTACACAAAACAAAGATCAAAACACATGGGTATACATCAATCTGGGGTATACTCAGACAGATCAAGTGGATGAAGATAGCAACAATAACTGGCAAATTCCACTGCCTGGCATGTCCAATGTCTCTAGGCTTTTAATCTTTAGTTCAGCTTGCCAAGGTTGGGGTAGATTCATCTTATACATTGTATCAAAAAGAATTAACAGCACTTATGAATAAGAAAGGTAAATCTGAAAGTTGGACACTAATTATAAATTGGGATGAATTGCACTGCCAGTGGCTAAAACTTGCCCTCTAAAGACTCTAACCTCAGCACCACATCCACATGCTAACAGCCTTGAATCTGTTGCAAAAAGGTTCAAGTCATCTATAACTGGACAAAAATCAGGCAAAGCATGCAATGTAGAAGCTTGAGAGAAATTAGAAGGTGAATGAACAGTAGAATATGATGTCATTATCATAGATGGAGATGAGGTTGATAGAGAGGAAGAGGATCTTGCTCTGAACATTGCAGATGACAGTAGAGACAGTGGTGGAACAGTCACCAAACACAGTTTGGCAAGAAATCAAGTCATAATATTATTTTCAGAAATTACTTATATTCAAGCAATTAGACAGGTCATGCAAGTGATGGTCTTCACCTATATATGGCTTCTTCAAGAATGATCCCATTGTCACAGAAGTGGGTAATTGGCAGTGTGTTGTGTTTATATGTTATAAACTAGTAAATACTCACTATACATTCACTAAATATAATTTCCAATTTATTTATCAATGTTTTATCTAAATACTTTAGTCTTTAGTTTGTTGCTTCATTTTATGACTTTTGAATATCAGCTGGCCTAATTATAAAATTATAAAGTTATACAACATTGATGATTGATAAGCTTTCTCATCTTTAATTAGAAAGAAGCCTTCTTTGACAAAGAACTTTTCATAAAGAAGTGTTTCTAACTTTAAAGTAAAGTTAGACTTCTTTTCAGTTTTGAGTCAATCTCCAAGTTGTGCCTCAGTACCTAAAGAAGATTGATTGAGTTAGATTACTTCTTATGACATCTTATGTTACGGTTTCATCTACATGGTTTCATCTATATTTAGAGGTGCTGAGTGATCACAGTGTTTCATATGTTGCATCAGCTCCTTGATGTCTCCATTGCTGCACACCAACTTACTCATCATAGCGCATAGCCTTACTCATCCTTTTGTTTC
>JAEUWK010000833.1:41748-52473 GCA_018524425.1 Podaxis sp. AQ795752 | reverse complement strand
ATAATCCCGATGAGATTCGTCAACCAGGACTGCACATCTCCCATACATCCGGGAACCTATCACGACAGCGATAAGGTTAGGTTCTGAAGTCATCATTACATCAGTTGTGTCCGTGTAAACTCCACGAGGATTGACGGTTATATTGATATGTAATCTTGCACGATATCATCTCCCGCTTGATCCACCCGTGCATTGACTCCTCGGCGTTGTTTAACCCTCTGCAAAAGCCCAGCCTCCACAAGGTAGGGGTGTCTCTATTACAGCACTAGTGAGTTGAAATTAAGTATTGCTCAACGGCCAACCCACCCTGTTCACAAGTCTGTTAACGAACGTAGCGGACAGGTTGATAGCTCCCATGAACACGTAACAAAGGAGGAATCTGCTGAAGTCAACGCGCTCAAAGATGTCGACGAAACTTGCGGAATCTTTAAAGTCCTCGTTGTGAGTACCATATGAGAACTCATCGCCGCATGGGAGAAGATGGCTCATAATTTGTTAGGCCGTTAACCAGAGATTGCACTTTAAATCAGAACCATCTGGGTCTGAGGATGGTAAAGGCCACGCCAGTTCTATACTATAGGGCTGGGGAAATGGATCACCTGAAAGTCAATCGGCCAAGGTTCGTCAAGGTAGAAAGTCAACTCGAAGACCTACTTGAGGCATGTGCTTGCTGTAAGACTCGAAGATGACAGCGCCATAAAACGCTTGATCCAGAACTGACCTGATACGTCTTCATTGAGAAGATAATCAAAGAACGAAACATGGAAAGGGATTATTGGCGTTGTGTCCGCGCCTTTAGGGCTTGGGATACGAAGGACAGAGTGGAGCTTGTGAAGGGAGCCGTATACAACATTCTGTTTGATCCCAAGGAGGTTGCACAAGTGCCAGAACGAAGTTGAACCTGAGTTCCAGTCTCCAGGGCTGATTTTGAGCATGGTTAAACCGAGTATTCGGCGGGTGACGGCATGGTAAGTATTTTTGGGTATAAGCTCAATGATCTGGGTATACAAAACATGGGGGACAAGACGTGGATCCTGATAACTTTTGACAAACAAGGACGTCTTTCGCGCAATCGATACTATGTCCTCAAGCTGGGATGCTGGATCTTCCACGAGAGGGTCGTCAACGAAACTTGCGATTGCAGATGCAAACACAAAAAGGCCAGATGGTGCGTATACATGCAGGACCATGAGAAAATAGACTCAAACACAAAGCGTTGTTTTCTGTTGACAACGGCACTCAACTCCCACTTTTGTAGTATCAAGCAGTAAAATGGTCGCACGGCAACTGTGCATATCAAGCCCGTACCATTATTACCGACCAATGTTATGTTCTTTGATCAGGATCTCCGAAGCCTGTAAATATAGTACAGATACCATTAACAGAGTCGAATATGAAACCATTCGAAGGTGGGAAAACTAACCATCTCGCCGATTGCATAAGCAGCAGAGACCGTATGAGAGGAGATTGCCTATTGAGTCCCCATAAAATGTTCAATATTCTGTATCATCACGACCCAAGTAACGTACCAAAGGAAGTACGGATAAGTCCGCCTGTCCAGTTATCCCAGCATCAGAAACATTATTACATCACAAAAGCGAAACCATACCACTCTCAACCCATCAACACCATAAACTCTCAAACGCTCATCCACAACGCCCCCATCTTCTCTTGGCATCATTGCAGCAGTACCCACAGCGTGGAAAATGGTCCTAACCCAGCTGGTTATATGTGCCTCCAGAATTTCTCTCATCTGCGTTTTTGATTCATTCTCAGCTTCCGACTCCTGTTGGCAAGCCTTCTCAAGGTCAATTGTAGACAACTCTGCTGGGAACACCCAGGATTTCAGAGCGCTTTTGAGAGGTTCTGTTTGTGTGAGATGCATGATAAACTCGAGGCCTTGGAGGAGGAGCGTGCGATCAGTCTTGTATGAGAAGATGTTCGGGTCAATCTTCGGGTATGGAGGTTCAGCCGTAGGTGATTCCAGGTTTGACGGAGAACGATGTACAGTCCCGCGAGAGAATGGGTGCATGAGGGATGCTGTGAGAGTAACGTATCGTTTTTTTGCCAAAATGTCTCGATTTGGGGGTGTCAAACCGCTGATGGGTAGGTACCCTAAGAAGTTGATTATCCTGATATATGTAGAGTGAGAATTGCCAAGATGCAGAGGTGCGAAAGTGACGCACTCAACCTGAGGCTCGGTCGGATCGGAGAACCATTTTGTTTGGAGTTTCCATTGCTTTTCGTAGCCGTGCTGGACCTCCTTGGGGAGGCTGTTTATATAATTCTCATATTCCGTCTCAAGTTGGTTTGTGATGGTCTTCGGTGCTGTCCCAGTAACATTGGAGAGATGTTGAAGCGAGAGAAACGCAAATCCTTGGCTAGGGCAGTCCGCGAGCAGACCCTCTTTCTTTTCGTCGCTTCCGGGTTGAAACGAGTCAGACGTTGGTATGAAACTCGAGCAAGAAACCCACTATAGTTTCTGTTGTTTCTCCAACTCTTTTGCATCGAGGAGTATCTCGTTCGTGGCGTAACTCTCATCGGCCTCGGCTATCACAGACACTGATATGTGATCCTCTGTGCAGGTAATGTTCCTATTATTCAAAAGAATCAAGTTGTGGAATGGTGGATGCTTACGCAGATTCCCACCGACGCCGGGGAGGTCGACAATGCATTCAGTCCCATGCTGTCTCAAGACGCCAGGGTTGCCAATACCAGAGCACTCGAGTATGTCAGGGGTCTTGAATGCGCCTGAAAACATTTCTCCAATCAGGGAACTGTTAGCTATTAATGGCTGAGTGATTGACCTGTCGAGAGAATGATATCGCGACGGATATTTCTCACTTCCAGACGTTTCTCAGAACCTGGAATGTGTAGCTCAACACCCACAGCCTTTGCCCTCCCGGAACCAACAACTTTATCTAAGAGCACCCGGGTAACTGTTGCACCAGTCAAAACGACTAAGTTTTCTCGGCTGCTTATGATGGGTTCAAGATAACCCGAGACAGAGGAAGACCGTATACCCATTTTGGGATCTATAGTCATGAGAGGTTTTGCGAACCCGATGTTGGAACCATTGCACTAGAGGAGGAGTATCCTTTTTAGAATGCGACTGGATTCAGTGCAGGTAACAGTGTGATACCCACGGGTTCGGGGTTTTCGGGAACGCCAAGTTTTCCGATTGCGTGGAAAAATAAGTCGTTCAGGCCAAGATTTTCTTGCTCGGGCTTGGAGGAGTTGTGGGACAGCCAGCGGGGTGGGTGCGAATGATGGATTGGTCCTTCCGTTCCATGAAATGATGGGTCAGGCACTGGAACGTAAGTGCCGGGCGGTGCATTCCGCCTTCGTGTTTCAATTGTTTGATATTGGGAAAAGTTTTCGCTCTATGTGGTCTAAGTTGAGAAGAACCAAGGACGAGCTCGAGTGTCCTTACTCTTTTCATGCATTCCAAGAGGTTGTCCCAGTTCCAACCATCATTACCAAAAGTGGTTTGTAGCACGTCGTACTCTTGTTTTGACGGGCGCGTGAGTCCCAAGTAGTTGATAAGGCTTGATCCTCCAAGGCCTCTCCCACGGGGTACGGGAATAATCCGGTTTTTTGAGTTTGCTTGGGGCACGGATTGAAAAGTCCAAGCATATACAGGATTGCTTACCACACGGCCCATGAGACCTACATCACATCGGTGGATGATCCAGAGGATTAGATTTATGTTCCTACCCGGGGTGTCAATCACAGGGATTGAACCAGCCGCTCCGTGGTAAATGCCAGCTTCAATGACCCCGATAGTGAGGTTGGTGCTTTCCGCTAGTCTGCGACCATGGATATCTGTTAGGCGATGCTCTGATCAGGGTGGTCGAGTACTGCATCCGCACACCTGCGAGCGACTACTAGTCCTGCTGTTCCTCCACCGACTATTAAGTAATCAAAAGGGCTGTCCTTGCTGTTTGATCGCTCGATAAAAGCATCAAGAGTGACTATGGGCATGAGTTATCCTGTTGTTCAAATGTATAATGGGAGTAGCACTGAGCAGCTATAGTAGAGGGGGGAGTTGGTGTATGTGTGATTAGCACCACGAGTGTACATATATAAAGGATAGGTGATGTGATGAAGTTTTCTCAGGAATGTGGGACATGGTTCGTCCAACTCTGTAGGTTCGTTGGAAGAAAATATACTTAGAGGTAACAGATGATGATTGAAGAAGCATGATGCATTGATGAAGAGCCTCGGTCCATATCAAGCGATGGGCGGCTCTTTCGGAGTGCCGTTACGCTGGAGTGATAGACCATCAATTGCAAACAACGGCACACTGTTACGATGGTGTGATTCCAAGTTGCTTGCTCTGACGGAAGCCATCATCCATCATTTTTCCAGTCACACACCCCACCGGCTATAACCACATGTCAGAATGCTTGCGTTGATGCTTGTGGTAACATGCAGAGTTCTCACCTCCGTTGGTTATTTTCAGGTAAATAAACCATTATGAGGTCGCTGAAAGTTTACTTGAAAGCAGGGATTATTGGCCCGTGGCCATTAGCGAGTGCTGCTTGCTGTTTCAACTCTCTCTGTTCCGAGGCACGGTGATGCAACCTAGTTCTAAACATAGAACATGCTGCTCTGCCACAATGCAGTGTTGTCTCATGATTAGATGAACTTGATGGCAAGCCATACGTGCGAATGATGCCAAATGGTCCTCGTTGCCATCGGGGTCTCGCATATTCCTGCCTTGACTTGTTTATCCGACCATTCCTCTCCTCTTTGACCTCTTTGGGACTGGGTCCTTCTAGAGAGCCCATCAGGGAACTGGTATCGACGGACGTCTTCGCCCGATGCCTAGCCTCTCCTTCATCAAGCACAAGGCTCCCAAGTGGAAATCCAAGGTTTCTAACAGGACACCGTTCTCCACTAGTCGGTTCGACAGCATCAGCTCCCCTCACCCATATGCCGCCCCCGACATCATAGACATCCACGATACCTCCGCATCCTTCGGACCTGTTATCGAAGAACCTGCTGTGCCTGCGCCTGCTCCCGCTCCCGCTCGGCCGTCCCTTCAGATTTCACCACATATCAAAATCGACTTGGACCTTTCCTCTGAGCCTTTCGACTCGGATTGGTTCCAAACTCGGTTTACCAGCAATTCCCCGCCTTCGCCAAGGCAGCAACAGAATGGGCACAGAGAAGAGAGTCGAGTAGGAATTCAAGAAAGTCGTGCATTGGGTGTCATCGAGAGATGGGAACCGCAGGGTGTGCCAGCAGAAGTTCCAACTGATGAGGACGATGATATCGACTTTTCAACGTCAGAAGATGACGTGTTGGATCATCTAAAGGCTATGGATGTGAGCGTTTTATCCATTGCGTTGAATTCTCGCTCACGATAAGCCAGGCATCCACTTTCCTCCATCTCCCAGACCAGCGCAACGGGGTGCGTTATTGACTTGCTGTTAGAGTATTGTGGTAGTTAATTTAACTATAGATGCCCGAACAACCTACTTCTTCGTCAGCCAGAAGGAACCCTCCTACCCCAATCAAGATTCCAAATCTCTCCATGCATGGTCCCCAGGTTCAGATTGTTCGTTCGGCCGAACCCAACAACTCCCGCCCCCTCTCGGAGATATCCTCTGCGGAATCCTCTGCTGTCTCTGGTCAAACCCTTGCTCGCGCCTTGTTGGGAAATAGTTTTGTCCTGTCCAGTGACGCCAGATCATCGAGGTACAGGAGCGGGTTTGGAGGTCTTGTTCGTTCTGATTCGGCGACGTTACCTCGTGGGGATCACCCGTTGATGAATTCACCGCACTGGCGGGATCGGGCTCTAAGCGGTACAAGCGACACCTTTGTTGCTGATCCAGATGTCCCGCCCGTGCCCTCGAATGCTGACAAGGTGTATGTTCCTCCTCAGACACCCCGACACTCCAACACCGAGGCGAAGAGGAAGTCTAACGTAAGAAGACACTCGAGTGCCGGAAGTTTGCCGTCGCCGGTCTCCAGGGGGGATTCCAATGATTCAAGGTCTCAAGCCAACAGCATTGGCGAGGTCACTCGGGAGATGGAAAAAATAGAGAATGATATCCATGCCCTGCGTCGGATTTCTCGTATCTCTGAAGCTCCATCGACGACATCTACAACTCCTGCTAACCCCGAAATTCCCCTACATACATCCTCTGAATCATCACCTGTTGAGGTCCCTTCTACCCAAGAAGAACCTTCTCCCCAAGAGGAACCTTCTCCCCAAGAAGAACCTTCTCCCCAAGAAGAACCTTCTCCCCCTCCAGAACCTCCGAATCACTCACCCACTCCATCGAATTCAAGATCTCCTGGTGCCTTGTCAACCACCACCACCTCTTCAGTTATCTCTTCAACAAAAGAGTTAGAGAATGTTCTGGATTATTACTCATCCTCTAATGGTCCAGAGCGAGCTTTCGCTCCTGCATTCTCTCCTATCATCGAAGAATCCAGTTCACAGCTGTCCTCGCCAGCGAGCAGGCGGCTAAGCGCCCTAACGAGTCGGACGGTGTCGCCATTGTCAGGCACTACGAATGGTGAGTCTATAGTAATCCTATCAGTTATGTGGCACATCATAACAAATGGGTTACTAGGGAGGATAGACCCCAGCACCGTATGCAGGCCATCAGATGGCGCTGTCATATCCAAAACCTCTAGCCCACGTCGACGTTCTATTCAGATGGTGAGTGCAACAAATTGACATATGTCCAAGTTCGGACTTTTCCTTTTGCTCACAACTGAACTCGTTTGTAGCCGTCCCCAGGTCCGAACTCCTCGCAGTCTCAGCCACAAACAAGTGCAGGCTCAGCTACCAACAGCACCGCAGGACATCGAACTTCGTTACTACATCGAGGATCAGTTGGTCGCGTAGCAGGAGGGCGTCTGCGATCTGGAAGTGCTCCAAGTCCCATCAAGATTACTCGTGATTCGAGGGACTTGAACGCGTACAGAATCATTTCTCCGTTACCAGAAAACGCGTTGGAGACCCCTTCGACAGGAGACAGTGATGGTATCGGGATGCAGCAAACCTTTCCAGAGACACCTAGTGGGTTTAGTCCATTTTGGTCTCCTGGCCCATCACCTGGGATGTCCCAGGCGTTGCCAGATGGGTATGAGATCACGGCATTGCCTCAGACACCGCTGTCCGCGGCACTGCCTGGGAGTGGGAGAGCCGCACCTGTCAGCCTTGATCAACGGATCTTGCTGACGAGGGCAGCATCGGTGGCTAGGACTAGACATTCGAGGCAAGCGAGTCTACCAACGTCTGGCACGGACTCCAGGGAGCTACCTAAGCCTCAGGCACCCGCTTCTACTTCCGCAGCTGCGAACTCTGTGAAACCGAATGAGGATGGGGAGGTGGACGGTGTTGGAGAAGAAAGTTCTGCGCAGGTGGTTCAGGCTCCGCCATCACGACCGTCAGAGATCTCGCCACTTAGCAGCACCTCCCAATATTCCGAACCGAGTGTAGATCCACAGCCTTTACAAGAAGAGACGAGGCCTGGGCCTCCTGCCGTTGAGGCAGCTAGTAGGACGCTTCCCACAACCCCATCAACATTGGGATCATCGCCCTCACCCCAACTTGCCTGTATTGTTCGAGATGATTCATCTCGTTCCACACATTCATCGCCTTCTGTTACTTCATTACCTTCCAACCCTCCTTCTTCACACCAGCTTGATCCTGCTCCTGAATTCGCGGACTCTTTCAATTCTCGCGCTACTCCTCCCCCTCGTTTCGAACATCGGACTGTTTCTCCTCACAATCGCTCTTTACAGACACCTCCCCCTGTCGTTATCACTCCTCCGGCAGGAGATTCTACATCTGCACCATCCCCTTACCTCGGACACTCTTTACGGCGAATATCTGAAATTAGCAATAATTTTGACTCACCACCTCCTTATGATACCATTGATCAGGATCAACCACCACCACCTTCTCTTACCCCAAACTCTGGAAACTCACATGTTGAATCGCACTTCGCTGCTAGAGCTCATCCTTCGCCTCCAGCAACCCAAGGCTCCAGCAGCGAACACCTACCTTTGAGCAGGAAGACCTCGGACGGGAATCGAGATCGGAGGGGACGGGTAAGACCCGTAGCACCAACAGGTCCGAGGCGACCTCTTTCGCACCTTAACAATCAACCCGTCGGAAGAACCAGAAACCCTTCAATTTCGTCTGTGTCGAGTACACCGCCGAACTCAAACCCGACTACAACCGTGATTAAGACGGCCTCCCCAACTGCTGTTGTCGAATCCAAATCTCTCAACAACAACCCATCTACTCCGAACGCTCAGCCTGAGCCGAGCTCTTCCCCTTCCAGCGGCACGGCGACCGGTGTGAACAATACCCCGGCTGTGGTGTCTCCTGAGTCTCCGGATTTCCAAGTTCCGCCCATGCAATATCGTGGACTGACATTGGATCAGGCCAAGTGGACGTTTACCTCGGCGCAGTTGCAAGCTATTGTTTCAAGAGCGATCCAGCAGTCCGCCGAGGCATCTTCGATTCGACTTCTTCGTCTGGAGACTCTCGACAACGACATCCCACAAGAACTAAAGCGATTGGAAGCCCAAAAGGCAGAGATCAAGGGAAAATACCGGTCGTTAACGCGCGCTAGCGAGTCTCTCTTCATGAGGCTCAGCAACCAAATTGCAAATGGCAGCACGAGCACGCAAAGAACGTTGGAGGAGTTGCGGGACGTCACGAGGCAGCTTAACCACTTGACAGAGGAGCTGCATTCAGTGGATCAACAACACGCGCAGATCCAGAGCTTGGTGCTCACGCATTCTGCGAGCGCGTTGTCGATGGCGTTGAGAAAGTTGAATTCGAGCTTCTTGAAGCAACTGGCGGAGACGCAGGAGCTACAGAGGCAGGTGGCGAACTTGGAGAATGAGATTTGGACCATCAATGAGTTGAGAAAGTCGTCACCAGAGGGCCAGCTCAGCCAATCGCAGGCAATGTCGCAGTCTCATCCACCGCCTCAATCGTCATCGTCACAACAAGTTGTCCCAATTTCGAATCTTAATGAACCTGCTGCGAACTCGGGTGTAGAATTGGAGAGCAAGAGGTCGACGCATTCGGTGGCCGTCACCAGGAGGCCAAGCCTTGGGTACTCAAGGACGGTCAGGTTGTCTGGGAACCGGCTCAGTCAGCGCTCATCGTCGAGCAGCAATGGCACCAGAACGAGTTTGATGCTTGGAGGTGGAATGTCAGGGACAAACTCAACATTTGGTGTACCTCCTGTGCCCCCGTTACCAAGAAGACGCCCAACGGATATAATTACGGATGCACCCACCAGCCGCACGACGGTACGTATTCTCCTGCATTGATGGGTTCCCTACTGACAATTTGCTAGATATTCTCGACTGACAGTGGGACTCCCAGCACTGAAGTTCGAGCCATGATGCGAGCACAAGATGAACTTTATCGGATACTCGGAATGTCTCTGCGAGGTGATACTCGTCTGAGACGATCACATTCCGTCATTGGGCTGCCCGGCAACCTCGAAATTCAGCCTCACCCGTCGAATACCGCTCACAATTTTCTTCAACCAAGGGGCCCTACGTTGAGATCTGGATCAATGGGCTCGGGTTCGCTTTCAAACAGAGCTTCGAGGGCTAGTCCTCGCCCGCTTTCGTATCCAGCTTCCGTACTGGAGGCGTATAACCCTCTGGATGCTGATGTGGGTCCTTTGTTCCTTACGCCTCCGCTTGGGGATAGCGTTTCTGACGTCCACTGGTGATGTAGCGAAACGCCATGCTTGCCACACTGGAAATGATCACGCACGATGAACACTAACTTATTTGGACCCTCTTTTGTCTGTTTTGTTTTTTTGCACAATTATTGTTCACCTAATGCACGCAATTACCTTTGTCATCCACTTGGACGTAATTTTCTGTCTCTTCTGTGGTATTCGATTGTACCAGTGTACAGTCATCCCTGCTTTAAACCGTAGCATTTTGTTCCGTGTCTGAGCTATGGGTTATGCATTGTTACAGAGATCCATAATTTCCGAGGGAAAATGATCCAAATATTGATAAGTACTGTATAATCTATCAATAACAATTATTCTGTCCATACTATGAAACCATTGAAGGTTCTTTGAGGTGAAACATGGGTGACCTTCAGTGCGGCTTCCTGTCTCGACACCCACATTGGTTCAATGAGAAGCACACTTATTCCATCCAGCGAGAGAATGAATAATTTGGCATTGGATGAGCACTGTAGATGCTTGAAGAAGGTCCTCAGCACGTGGTGGACAGGGTGGTGGCGTCAAGCTGTCGTCGTCTCTGTTGTCTTCAATGTCATCAGCATTTTCAGATTTCCGGAGAAGAAGAAAAGATGAGATGAAATGAGTGGATTCAGATGGGACTGATGGGATGAGACAGTCTATATGCATTTTTGGGGCCTCTTCAACTGTATTCATACTGTGTAAACTTCACATCATCTGCACATACCTGAATAAGTCTAAACCAATTCAAGCAGGACCAAATTTCAGCATGGCATTTCTATGATGGCAAGTAAAGGGTTCTACCAGGACATCTTCCAATGGTCCACTCTTGCAAGATATTATGATTTGAAGAAGCAGACAGATGATTTAATGCTTGTTGCATTGAGCTATCTGAGACTACTACATGCAGATATCCCATGTAAGCCTTCTCACTGGAGATTAGGCTTCCCTGGTGTCATACAAGGGCAAACCAAAGCTGTTGGTCCACATGGTTGGAAGCTAT
>JAEUWK010000833.1:0-35554 GCA_018524425.1 Podaxis sp. AQ795752 | reverse complement strand
TATTTGCTTGTTCTTATCCATATATCCTCAAAACATGACTGCATTTGATATATTCCAAGCAAAAGCTTCATGTGTGATAGGAAAGGCAATAAAAGGTTTTGTGAATGATATTATACCCTCAAAAGGATTTGTGTGTGGCAAGAAAGGGAATGTAAGGTTTTGTAGATGATGTTATACCTTCAAAAAGTTTATATTCTTTTCCAGCTGTTATAGTCCATTTATTCTTCAGATGGATTATATAAATCAACATGTAATAACTATTTTAAGTCAATCTGCTGATGGCCATTTGAATGAGTCTTCGGACCATGCCAAGACTGCATGTAGCATTCTGGTTTGTGCTGTGAGCCTAATGGTGCAGCCCAGAGGTTGATTCTGTCCCTGGCTTCCACAAGTGTGACACAGTTTGTCGCAATCCCAATCCTCCCAGTGAGAAGCAAGCCGTATCTCGTCCCATGGTGACATTGTTAGCACCTAATGAACTCTCCTCTTTCCGCGAGGTATACTTGCCCTAACACCCTCTGTCAGTGAGATTCCCAAGGATCGACTCAGCAGGCCTACTTGACGCTGATATATTCATGTACGTTGGGCCTGATTTCAAGCTTATGCAGATCACTTAGATACGTGACTGGTAACAATACAAGGAAACTAAAGCTGGCTGACGGACTGGGCTAGGGTGAAGAATGGCTCAGCGCATCTCATTACCTATTCGCGCAACTCTAAAGGTTCAAATTCTAAAGTCCAGGATTACAGCGACCCGTACGGAGTTTGAACAACGTGTGATTACTGATTGATGATTGACAGCTAGGTGACATGGTTACAGCACTTGTGGTTGCCATTTGGCCCCAAACATGATTAGCACACCCCTTGCCAGCTGCTTTCGCAGTGATATGCAAAACATCTTTTGCTCAGGTTCTCTTCAACTTCATCAACTGGAGATGAATTGGACATCGAACTATGGAATGCCCTTCGAATCCGTTTAATTCGCCCAATACAAAGGATACCGGGTTCTTTACTACATTGTTTGTTGGCTACTATCCGGTTACCCAACGACCAAGTTCGAACACCATGCCGGATGGGTTCGCAGCCGCTTATTCACCTGGTCCCGGCGTTCTGTTGGGTGCCCCTGACTATTCGACCCTTCATTCTTGTCTCTCAAATCTTCCCATCCCTTGACCCTCCCATCCCATCTACCCTTGCCCATCTGCTTCACCACTCGGCCTCACTCCAATGACTGATGCACTGTGCCATATACAAAAAGCAGGCGAATAGCATCCCCTCCCGGCGTGTTCTACTTTTGCTTTTCTTCTTACACCATCACATCGCGGCCCGGGATTTTTTCATCCATCTCATCCTACGCTCAGTTCGATTGAAAATCCAGACGTCCCCCACAGCTTATTCTTTCCCATTGGCTTAAAAAGCGGGTCCATATCATGACAATACCATCTGGCATTTCGCTTGGTTCCCCAACTCGCGAGCCTTGCGAGCCTCTACCCGTGCCCAATGGAGTACCGGCACACGAGATACCAGCCCCGAGCGAGAGAAAGGGAGAAGATCCCGCCGTCATCAATGCCAAGATTGAGGCCCAGCTGAAGCGCGATACCGAGACCTTCAAACGGGAGGAATCTCGCGTGCTAAAGGTGTTATTACTAGGCCAAGCTGGAAGTGGTGCGTGCTCCCCATCCCCAAAAGGCTTGTCCATCTTTGCTGTTCGGTTCACACATTGGATCCAAATCAGGAAAGTCTACGACACTAAAAAGTACGCGCTGAATTGTCTGCTCTTTTCCACTTACTCATTTACATGGATAGACTTTAGGATGAGATATGCGCGAGGCGAATGGGAACAAGAACGTCTCGGGTGGCGCGCTATTATCCAGCTTAACATAGTACGACAAGTCCTTGCTATCATCCAAATCATCGAGTCGGAATACGACAAAACTAGTTTCACTGGCACCCCCCGAGACGAGCGAGCTGTGGTAGACATAATGTCCACTCGGGTCTCTGAGTCGGGGCAGATAGCGTCCCGCCCCTCATCTCGGTCGCAGCCTGACGCGAATATTGGCGTACAGCGGCCCCGTTTCACTGAAAAACACCAGCAACTTGTTGCCTGGCTTGGACCACGATTATCCAAGGTAGAGCAAGAGCTGAAGGGCCGTCTCACCCCGCACGAGATCTATTATTCTGCTATCGCCACAACTCTGGTCTCAGCAACGCCGTCAGAGCCCGGCGAAAAAATGGACGACGACCTGCTGGTCCGCAAGAAAGTTGTTGAATATTCGGTTAGATCGTGGAGGGACGTTCTGGATGCTGCACCGAAACCACCCTCACCGTCCTCGAGCTCAACTGCCACGGCCAAGTCGCCCCTGCCTATGGTTGACTATGTGGACGCGCCAACCCAGACGATAGCAGATCTGAGGGAGGGTATCAAGGCACTCTGGATGGATAAGGACGTACGGGCCGCGGTGAAGCAGCAACGGTCGGAGATTCCAGACTCTGTTGGGATGTAAGTGCTGCGTTTTCTTCTCTTGCTCTTTGTAGAGTTAAGTTGCTTGGCAGTGACTCGGAAGGAGAATCTCCCTTTCTGGACGAGATAGACAGAATTGCTCAGATAGACTATGAAGTTAGTGATTACGACATTGTCCGAGCACGCTTGAAAACGGTGGGAATACAAGAGTATAAATTCACGCTTGATACTGGTGCGTCTGGTTCATCCCTAATGTTAACGCATGCAATTAACTTGAGGCCCTATTTCTAGGCGCTCCAATTATGAGTGGTGGTAAAAAATGGTCTTGGAGGATATATGACGTGGGTGGATGTCGCACAATGGTAGGTCCATGACTAGGTACATATGACAACCCTCGACTAACCATGATCATGACAGCGCAAGGCCTGGTTGCCCTATTTCGACAATGTTCAAGTTATTATTTTCCGTACGTACATTTCATTTTGGCAGTGCTTTTCTGTAGCTCGAGCGAGCTTCGCCAAACACACACATTTCCCTAGCTTGAAACATTTCACACTCAAACTTTCAGGGTGGACTGACGTATCCGGATCTTCTCCTAGTGGCTCCTGTTTCAGTATTTGACGAGCGCCTCGAAGAAGACCCCCGAGTGAATCGGCTGGAGGATTCGGTTGTCCTTTGGTCTTGGATCTGTGAGACCCCGTTGCTCGCGAACACACAACTCATCGTGTTCCTGAACAAGTGCGACTTGTTGCAAAAAAAGCTTAACAGAGGAGTGAAGGTGGTCGACTATCTCTCCAGCTATGGCAAAAGGTCGAATGATCCTAAAAGTGTCGTCAAGTGTACGTGGTTTTTTGATGTCCCTGTGCAAACCGCGATGAGAATGGCTGACGCTCGGAACCGAAAGACATGAGAGAGAAATTCAAAACGATTCATCGGGAGAAGAGTCCTACAGAACGAACATTGTATATTTATCCGACAACGGTGACTGACACTACAACTACTGCGATAACCCTGGAGGCGGGTGCGTCTTACATTCCCAAGCCCGTGTCCTGGAAACAACAACTTATAACCCGATTTTAGTTCGCGATAATGTTGTACGGCGGCACCTAACCACCAGCCAACTTATGTGATTGCCGGACCACACTAATCCGGGCGGTTTGTACCTAAACTCACATTCATCCGCCCTGCTTGTTTGATCAAGTTGTATATGTTAACTATAACATATGGGTCAGGTTAGCATGTAAATTCACAGACGCGAATCCATTCATATGGTTAAATGGCCAAGCAAAAGTCCCCAGTTTTTTTTTTTTTATTAGCGACCCACCCGAAGCCCATCCTCACTCCCCACATCCACGTTCGCACTATTTCCATTGAGTATATGTTCTCCCTGCCGATGACAGCATTGTCATAACAAGGGCGCCACCGTGGCGACGTATCAGCAATGTGGGCTTACTGGTACCTTCAATGACAGGAGACGGGTGAACAACCCCACGCTAAAACTATACATAAATCATATACAAAGAGCCTTACGAGGGGCTGTTACCTGGTATACCAGTCTCGAAGCAAGCATTGGGGGTAATTCTGAGGTGAGTGATGGAGAGAAAGAGCAGAGGTGCAGTTGAGCTTGGACAAGGTACGATTAACGTATTGGTAGTGTGTATAAACAGCTCTGGCGGAGCTCGCGAAGTGATTGGTAATCCAGAGCTTTTTGACTTGGCTCCGGAATAGTAGCTTCTTCAAGATTTACACTTGAGGCAAAATACCCGAAGCTATTCTTAGTTTTGAACATGTCATAGCATTTGCTGCCCTGCCGGGGATGCTGCTTCGTGAATCGTGTCGATGCTATTTCAGTGTTTCTCCCAAGGCGGCTTTTGAGCGTAAAAGCTATTCGCTTAGAGGCTACTCACAACAGGGTGTATGTATCGTCTGGGGCACGATAAATGATAGGGTAAGTGATGAACAATACCTGCCATAAGTCACTGTTGAGGGCGTACACAGAGGTATCATCAAGGCTAGTGTCAATTTCGAGCTTTATGTCGTACATAGTCTTCAATTCTCACATATGAACAGATGGAATTGATACGAGGTTGGCTATATTTCGGATTGCTCCCGATAGTGGACCAATGACATACTACGCGGTGCGGTGCTCTTCCGCAGCTCTGGCACATATATGCCCTGTATGGGACCCCCTGATGAATACCTGATGAATACCCAGTTCAATTCGTACGACGCTTATGTGCGGCCATGACAACGGCCGTGGAGCTGATTCCGAATCGACACCTTGACATTGGATGGATGCAATGCAAGCGATCGTATTGGTAATGCCGTGTGTAGATTCTTACTCACCAATGCCAAAATACAACACTTCACTAGTAGGAATTTTTCGCTGTCGAGGTGAAAAAAAGTGGTGCAGGCCATCCGCCAGATTCAATTTCGACGATAGACAAAAGTGCGGATCATTTATGTTGTCGAGGCTTCACTTTAGAATGATTGGTGCGGGATGTTGTGATGGACGGTTTTTCCAAGGTGTCGGAAGTTGCTTGGCACGTGTACCCAGGCGTTTGGTTTAGCAGTAATTGAGAGAGTGCGGATATTTTATGGAAGAATCGTGATTGGTCAAAGCTGCTTCTAGTTAACGAGCTTTGACCCATGCTTCGCGACTGTTCTCGTCCACATGACAAGCGGAATTCCGCCTTCTCTTTTCCCACAGCCATATGCAGCCCCCCATGCCCCCGCTATGTAGGTGAGGTCGTAATGGCTGGGTAAGTCATGAGGATATTTAATGCCCCTCAACTGCGGCCAAGATGCTCTTCATCGCATGGTTCGGCCGTCCTGGAGGCGCGTCGGGGGGTGCGACTCGAAACCGTGCTCGGATAGAGATCACAAATTACTGACTACTCCGAACCGGGGTTACTCCTGGGACAACCTGTCGTGGCTGTTGAGTTTCCACTCCGCACTTGCCAAAAGCGACATACTTTAATTCCAGCTGCTCTCCCAAAATGCCAAGCGCTTTTGCCCCCGCGATATATATAACCACATAGATAATAAGATGGGAAGCGTCCTGACGACGGATGATACTCGAGGGCCAAACCACCCATATGCTTCAGGCATCACCTCCATCATAATCTTCTACTTTCTTCGGCTCTCGAACTGAGACTACGTGTCAGCGCTCATTCCACTCTGATTCCCTTCCCCTTCACCTGCTCGACATCCTTCCCTCCATCCCTCTTTACAACTACTCCTGTTCCTCCCCCCTTTCAGAACTTTACACCGTCACCTTACATCACTTACCCCTCCATCCCTTCACTAAGGCTCAGCGATGGGATCACTCGCCAAAACCAAGGTTGCGTATAGCGTCAAAATTAGACGCGGAACGACCCAGTCCCCCATCTCCACCGACCGAACTGGACTCAAGGTTCAAGACATCCCCCCAGAGCTTTGTCATCTAACCGGTGATGCTCTTGCGACACCATTCCCCCCTATCGCGCTCGGAGGCTACATCAAGTACTACAGAATCCACTGCGGATACGATCAATCCCATGATCCACAGAACGCCGATCAGAAGACAGAACTGGATTGGGAGGTATCAGATAGCCTACGAGACGTCAAGCGGAAGAGGAGAGCATCGTCTGCCAGTACACTGCTAGGGCCTTTGCTCTCACATACGCCAAAGCCTTGGCCATCGAAAGAGACACCCCCGAAATCTCATTTGTTCCATACACGCGCCTGCTCATCACCAGAACACACATCTCCCCCGGTTTCGCCACGATCCAAGCGTAAACAGCTTCTGTCTATCATTCCTGAGGCTTCACGAGAAACCATGCGTTCCGAATTGAATGATTCGACAACTACACCCTCCAGGCCCCGAAAACCACGCGTTATGTCCTATCCCCCTTCCACACCCACACCCATGAAATCAGCATCGCTAAACGCCTCCGCATTGACATTATCACTTTCCATCACACCACCTCCACGTTCTTCCTCGTTGGTCAAATCCAATACCGTCAGATCCACAAACTGGATGCGGTTATCACCTGGTGGTTCACTACGGCGGAAGAAGCGACAATTACTGAGAACGCCGAGTGTCGAGAATGATTTCGCTAGGTGTGCCAAGGAATTATTGGGTCTTTCACGGAGTGGCGGTGATAGTGTTTGTGCTATATCCAGGGAGAACTCGAGTGGGAGCGAGGTGACGGAAGAGGGAAGTTTGTCGAGTCCGACTATGAGCGTGAGCACGGCTATGACATCGTTGTTGGATCCCTCATCCTCACCTACAAAACCTGGAGACAATGATCAATCGCACCCTGGCGATGACGCTGAAGGCGCCGCCCAAGTTGATGTAACTGTGAAGCCAGATCCCACTGTGCTCTCTGCTCTCCCCAACTCGCAGATGATATCCCACACCAAGTCTGAATCATCTCAATCTACAGAGGTGGAGGACAGCTCAGAATCTGACTCGAATGCGAGCCCGACGATCAGTACGCCACCTACGAGTTTCAGTGGGTTTAGGTTGATCGAGGATGAGAAGATTCGGGAGTTTATATTTCTGGGAGAGATGGATGGTGATGGTGATGGTGATGGTGATGAGGGGAGTCGAGATAGTTGGGCGTCATATGTAACGGCGAAGAGTTCACCTGAGTTGTTACCTGTGGTGGAAGAAGCTGATGAGAATGTTGTGGAGGCTGAGGGTCCGAAGGAGTTGGTGGTGTTAGGTCAGGAAGTAGTAAGTGCTTAAACTTATCTTGTTCAAAATGGGTATCCTCTCCCCTTTTTCGATTTTCGGTTTGGGTATTGTTTTTACATCACGATCTTTCTACTTTGTCACTCCTGTACAACAGCCAAGTACTCAGGCCGCGGGCCCAATTTCCTAGGTTCGACTTTCTCGCTAGACATTTTCTGTATCACGGTTCTTCATGTTGTATGTAATTCACAGTTGTATGTGTGTACGCAATGTGCCCGTCACGACTTCTAGTTCCATTGTCAATGCTTTGCAAAAATAAGTGGGTCCCGTGTACAAATGTCATAAAATCTTCCAAGAAAATAGAAAGAAAACGGCCGACAGCGAATAAATCAATATAGCACTGTGCAAGCAAGATAGAAGAGCAGTTGTCTAACAAAACGACGCAAGCGTACAACGACCCCTCCTACACTTTGGCCCTCACACTCGCTCCGTCGACTTGCGAGGACTTTCCGTTCGGAGGTTCCTCGGCAGAAAGTGGGGATTCGCTTTGAGTCAGGATACTCTTTACTAGCGGCATAGTATACTTTCTCGTTGGCGTCGGATCAGTCTGGTGGTAAACCTTCACCCTAACATTCTTGGGCAAAGCACCATTCTTGTTCAACTCCAACTGAGTATGTTTCTGGAGTCTGAGATTATCATCCGCCTCCAAACGGGACCAAAGCCGTTCCGTGAGCTTCTCCACGTCAACCTTCTTACCTTCCTCCGAATAAGTTTCGGGGTCATTATCAAATCCAGAGGGATCCACCACCATCCACACTTGTTCCCTCCGAGCTTTTCCCTTCTTCTGTTTCTCCTTGTCCTTCTTGTTAGGCTTCTCCTTGAACGATGTAATGGCACCATGGATGTGCAAACCACGTTCCTTCATCCAACCTAGAATCTCATTCTCCACCGTACCTTCCCTAGCCCAATTCTTGAGCCCAACAGGGATGGTGGACAGACCCACTCGGATCACGGGATTACCGGCTAACCATTCGACACGATAGTCTTCTTCCTTGTAATCTCTTCGCAAGAGATCACGAGTGCCAAGATGCGCAAGGTCGGCTTTCTTGGCGGAGAGGGTAGCTGTGAGTTCTTTCATTGACTTTTCGTCATGTACGGCATTTCCATTCGGTTTCGTGCTGGTACTGAGAGTGGAAAGAAGGGAAGGGGTGATGGTTTGGGAGTATGTGGAGAGGGGGATGAGGGTGGCTGCTGCGTCTCGGTCGAGCTGGAGGGCTTTACCGCCAGGACGTAAACCGTCCGTATCGATCATAATACCGCAGAGGAGAAGAGTCGCGAGCTCGCGGGGTATATTGACAGTTGTTGGAAGGTTGTCACCTGAGGGGAGGATGCTGGAGGTGATGAGGGAGCAGCAGCTACCACATGGAAGGACGATACGAGGGTTGGCGGTTTCTTTGTACAGCCCTTCATCCTCCCTATGGTCCACAACGGCGACAACGCGATATTCAGGATTGTTGTCGGTATAGCGCTGCTTGATTTTGTTATGGTCTACGAGAGCGAATCGGTGAGATGGGAAGGGGGTAGTCGGGTTTTGAAGCTGTGGGATATCGGAGAGGAAGAGAAGTTGGTCTCGCGGTTTATTTATGCCGGCTAGTTTGAGCGCATAGATATTCTCCGCGCGTAGTTCGAGGTCATCCCGTTCAATAGGAATCAGTGCCACAGTAGGTCGCCTGTGAACCTCCGATTCAACCCAAGCATAAGCAATGGAACTTGCTAATGTGTCCAGATCTATAGGAGTTTGGGCGAAAGGGGTGAGATTAATTTTTAGAAACAAAATTCAGAAAAAAAGCGAATTTACCGCCAGACTCGTTACCCATCACAACGGTCCACTCTCCTCCTCTACTTTCGTTGATTGCCTGGAGGTATTCCTGCTTGGTGGCAGACAGAAACTCTGCGAGAGTCGCAGAGGAGTCAGTTGAGCTATTTCTTTGGTTCTTGCCCAGCTTGAAGGCAACAGACAGTCTACGAAGAGTGTTGGCCATAGTCAAGGACTGGGACTGGGATCGTATGGCACTAAAGCTGACTCTTATAAACCGAAGGCGACTCATCGGCCCAAGGGAACCGAGGAAAGGGTTATATCGTCACGTGATGACACATTCTAATTGATTTATGGCATGCCATCGTCGCTGGTGATCATCAACTCAAATTTTTCGTTTAGCGTGTCTATTTTAGTCTCCTTGGCCCCAAGCATGCTGCAAGAGCCAGCACTTTTTGCGTCCTAGACAACTTCTCATTTCCAAAAACTGAAAATTCTTACTACGCCACGTCCGGGAGGTTGGCATGCGTCCCTAGCCCGAAATCCAGGTACATTCAGGTTTGCAAGGTACGGAGAGAGCCGAATATGTATATGATCATCACCCACCCCTTGGATGGAGTAAATGGATTATTTATTACTGTATTGATACCAATACTTACCGTGATCGTCGCTCGTCTTTGCCATTGATGGCTGTGGTTTTCGTGCTGCAGACTGCAGTACTGTCAACTCCCTTATAACCCATAACCCTTGGTTCTGTGTCCGGGCTACGAGTATCAGAGTGCAGGTTATGAGAGAGGACTAAAACGTAAAGCAGCCGAACTTTCCCAGGGAGCAGTATGGGTCATGGCAGAGTATTGTATGGGTTATGGCAATATAGAGTTGACGAAAATTTGTTGTCAGGATCGATTCGCGGGCTTATATATGAATCTGTGAATATTATTTGTCATCATCCTGAGGGACGTGTTTTCACCCGTTTCAATATAACCCAAGCACGTCGTAACACACGACGGGATAGAGCTGCACCAAATATCTGGAAGCGCTGGACGACGTCCCAGACTGAGAAATTGCGGAACTGAAGTGACTCGACGGCTCCGTTCTGATGCCGTTTAATCAAAGGCTCGAGACCTGGGCTTTTTGGACTGCCATATATATAGCAGCCGACGAGGCCTAGAATCTCAGTATTTGCGCTTGCGGGGGGAATAACCCGAGATCCCCTTCCCGTTCCCGTGGCCTAGAACGACGCTGAAATATCGAAAGTAGTCATTGGATGCACCTAATGCGAGGCAACCAAACGCCGCCTAACAAGAACGGGTGTTATATAGTCATGGAAGACCACCTGTGGACAACCAGCCAATAGCAAACAGTATCAATTACTGGACATCCATCGGGATACAACGTCACGATTGTGAATACCACGTTCACCGCTGTACGCTGTCAAGACCCGTTCCGTCGCCAATTGGTCAATCAACTTGAGGTTCTTGGGTATAGGGGTCTTGGAGACGGATTCAAGGAGCGTGCCGGCAGGAGGATATAGTAATCGACGTGCACACTAAGAGCGAAAGTCATTACCAATGGGTTTCAGAATGCAAATGGAGTAGGAACGTACGAGTTTGACACCCCACCATGCTCGGACACTGATGCCGGTAGGTGACTGATCCTGAGGCGCAGATACGTCACTGTCATTCATGTCGATGACTATGAGGAAGTTTTTCAGCGCAAGTGGTATATCCCCAGCGCTGAACGCAGTTTCGGCGAATTGGAGGAAGGTGAAAGGGTTCTGTGGAGCAAGGAGTAGAGCATGGGAGAGGGCTTGAAGCGCTGAAGAATATCTATCGGATGGTAAGTATGGACCGATGGGAAATATTTGAGAAACAACATGACGTACTGGCAGCATGATGAGTAGATATCTGCTAATTCAAGCCAACCTTCAAGGTCGTTGTAAAAGGTATCCAGAAGAAGCCGCAACTCGTTCACAGCATCTTCTATTTTGCCCATTTGACGCAGGACAGCAACCTGTCGTTTCCAGAACGCCTGACAAAAGGTGCTCAGGACGCGGTATTGGCACGGCCGGAATTGGAGGTGGACGAACTGGATTATGCGCGTGTTTCTGGGATTCGGATTCATAGAACCTAAGAACAGTTTCCAGAGGCTCCGTAGATTCCATGATATGGCCTTGGAGTAAGACAACCCGGGGCGAGTCCTGACCTATTCGGTCGGCGAGAGCTTTCCAAGCTGCCTAAGTCATTTAGATCTGTTAATAGGAAGGACGGGGACAATGAAGCAAGGTGACACACCTTAGCAATGTCTAGTCTCCCGACATCCAGCGCAGCCAAGCCAAGTTGTTCAACCACTGGCCAAACTGTCCACGAGTATGTTAATGACAGCCTATGTTGATTTGCCAGAAAGAAGTACCGTCATCATTCGGATTCTTATTTTTAATCTCTTTCAATATGGGTGAGGCTTTGTCGATGAATTCTTGTGATGTCCTGACATTTTGGACTCTGGATGATGCGAGTTGCTCGAGTGTGGAAGAGGACATGTTATTGGAGGCAATTATGTAATCGAATGCTTGTGTACGACACCGTTCTCACGCTCTGAACAGCTTGTCGCTCTGATCTTGACTTCCACCATTACATCCTTTGTAGATCCCAAAGGCACTTATCTGGAGATTCTTGCCCTGTTTTAATGTTGAAAGATGTACATACCGACACATTTACGCGATCACCAGCGATTCATATGTGCCATCTTCACCCCATTCAGGGGGCTGAGCTAATTGGAAGTTCAATCGCTGTGTTAGATCGGGAACTTTCGGTTGATCCAGATACCATTTCTTGAGTTCCATCAAGGAAAAGAGCCCCATCACAATTTTACTCCGAAGCTTCAAAGGGCGTATTGCGGTTTAAGTTCGTGACCTGAAAGTGGAGTGGACTCTCTTGTTTGTTGTAAATACTCAATCATCGTTTTGCTAAAGGTCTCTGATAAAATTGTGTATAGTTCGCAGCACATGTTAAATCTCGTCAGGATCGCGGATGGATCCAGCCAAAAAGCGTGGAAGAACAACTTATCCAAGGAGATCATAACGATCGAGGCTCAGTGCCCAAGGTATGTCCCAAGCGGAGAACCATTGGAGTGCGACATTTGCGACCTATTCGAGAGTCGTTTGGTGAGACTTTTTGCAGTGAAGGGGGCAATAAGTTGGCTTAGGATACGGCAACAAGACGTTCGACGAGCTCTTGACTCAAGCTTTAGAAGTTCAACCATGGAAGCGTCACCATTGTTTCGTGGAAGTTTGGGTCGAGGTTCGGCCGCATGTATGAACACCCTCACTTGAAGGGTGAGTGGAGGTCAGTATGGCGACTGACATATCGCTTCTGAGCGCTGCACAGCACGTGGGGTTATTGGTCAATTGACCTCACTCATCCTGATATTTGAGAAATGAAAATTCTGAACAGAAAATATCTGATACAAAAAAGTGCCTGCCTATGTTAGGAAGACGTAGCGGGGATCATTGTCCCATATCTCCATACTCTCATCTTCTACGCCCTTCTCTTCGTCTTCAGCGGCCCGATTGATTTCCTGCAAGCGTTTTTGGTTCCTCTTATTCGCCAGACTCAGTCGTGTACGAGTGATAAAGGCAACAAGTATGCACAAGGACAAACATCTGGATTGTGGAAGTATCATGAGGATAAGCAAAGCAAAATGATATCAGCAAGCTCACCCGGCAGATATTGCATGTCCTTTGCGAAATTCGTCTTCTGGGTCGAAGTAGACCTGAGGCGAGGCGCTGAGATTCCAGGTGTTTAGTCGGCACTCCTCAAGGAATAAATTGTTCGACTCACATTGAGACACAATTGGATATCGAGACGATGAATGCTGTTCCGACACCACGTTTCGAAGTGGGAGAGAACGTGTTCGCAGCCCAGCTCCTGTATATCTAGTTGGTTTATTGGTCCTGCTCGGTCACATGATACTTACATCACGAGCGGAAAGAGACTGTAGTTCCCTCCCACAACGAGGAATAACGCGAAGTATGCAGCGCCAACGCTTTTTTGTACCGACGTTGCAAGGATGATGTAGCCGATTAGTGAAAGAGTTGCCGAGAACATGATGTGATATCCTCTGTCTCGTGTGTAGTCGCTATGCCGTGACTGGAAGAAGACCATAAACCAGCCAACCACATAAGGCGCTACTGTAAGTCCTTGGGCGTTAATTGAAGAGAAACCAAGATCCTTGATAAGCTGAGCGCATACATGATGAGCAGATACTTGATACGGCAATGACCAGCACGTACAGTGGGCAGGAAGTAAGAGATTGTTGCAACTCCAACATTGACTTTAAGTCAGACCGGAAGGGGATGGTTGGGGTCAGGCACGAGTTCTCGTAAAGGACGTGAAGAGCAACCCACAGCTAGCGTAGATCATCATGAACAACCAGGCGTTAGGATCTGATATGATGGCTTTGAAACCCTGCCACCCGGTCATTCCGCCATGCGACTGAGGTTTGTGATCACGATTCAACCTTGCTTGTGCGATGGCCCGCTCGCGGGGGGTCAGGAACGTAGCAGAGAATGGGAAGGAAGCAAGCAAGCAAAGGGTGACTATGCCCATGACAAGGGTTGGTATTGCTTCGATCTTGGTGGCTGGAATCAACATGGCAAAGGGAGATCCCATGGGATCGTGAACATACAAGGAACAGAAATTGCCACCTGCGGATGCATGAACAAAGAAGTCGATATGTTTCAGTGTCTACTTACCCAGTTAGTAATGATGTGTGTGCGCGGACGAGTCCGAATGCAAGTAAACCCTATCCGCGAAAGTTACGGGACGGGCGACTCAAAACGGAAATAGATCATACCCCGAGGGCTCCCGGAAGTGTCCCAGTCATTCCCAAACTAAAAAGCGATGAGTGAGGGGGGCAATGAGACAGTGGATTTATGGGGACCTAATCCGCAGAGCAAGCTCGCTTCTGTAGGACCATTAAGACATAATTCTCAGCAAGGAAGAGTGGCCACACCGTTTATACCAGAATGACAAATAATAAATCACTCCGGCATAATAACCAGCTTCACCTATTCCCATGAGCACGCTACGACATTGCCTGGGTCACACGATTACATATAATGGTGGGGAATTTCATACCGTAACACCAATAATGCCGCATATCCCTTTGCATATGTGAATGATAGAGATGAAAGACCCCAGAATGTTAAAGAGAGGAAGAAACTGTAGTTTGAATTGAGTAATAGATGTCAATAACAAGTATAACACTCACAACCGGTTCGCCCCAATATAACGTTGCAAAACTTGGCCATTAAATCAGGCTCAAAGACTCAAAAACCGACTTGGAAACCCTACTGTTGGCAGGCATCTCCAAAAGACCTAGAACTGACTTAAGAACGGGAGCGCAGAAGGAAATAGACAGCGGAGCACGTACAGTATCCCACGTAGAATATGCTTAATGCTATTGTCCACTTTTGATTAGTGGTGATACCCTAGTGGCGAACTTGAGTATGATGGCAATCTGAGGGAGTGGAAGTACTACGTAGTTTGTATTAAAAGCCTGTATAACATGCGCATTTCCTCTGTGCTATCATGAGTGTCAGTCCAAGTAGAAATTGATTAAAGCTCACATATTTGTGCGATCTGGAGAAGGGTCAGTTCGAGGCCGAGTGTGCGACACACGACTGGACCTACCGAATTGATTAACTATATGTCATAAGGCTACTTCAATGCTCCGCTCCACTCCGTGGATACCGAGAGAAAAAAAATGACATACAGAGGAAGCTACCGCGGAGTCAGCTTGTTGAAGTGACAGTACCACACCGAGTCTTACCTGATTATCACAAGCGGGAGCACCCTATTATCGATCTTGCGGCGGATCCGCCTCTGGAAGTTTGCAAGTCCGTGCTGCCCGAAACTTCTTCAATAAACTGACAAACCTCTTCCTCCAATGTGTATTGAACTAGTTCAGCGTCTCGATGAACAGCCTCTGCCGATGCGGGATCCAGAGGAGAGAAGAAATATTTCCTGTGTGCTTTTGGACCAAGCTCCTTCTGGTGTAGTGTCCCTTCGATCTCTTGCTGACGTTTCGTTTGAGAGTCGTCACAGGTATTACCCTCTGTTGAGCTTGTTGACGGAGTTGTCATAGTGGGAGAGGGAACAGAGGGGATGGAAGGATGTTGCTTGGGCTACTTGAATGCCTGTGTGGGAAGGTTGAAGGAGAGAGCGAGCAAACAGACATCCTCGTGACTCTGGACCACGGGAGTTTGACTTCTGCTTCTGCAAATCGCCATCGTATAATCGGAGGGAAGGAGGTTATAAAAATAGTTCACTACCTAATGGACCAACTGCGGCACCTAACGTGGCTTTGGTGGATGGCAGACGGGTACCCAAAAAGGTTTTAAGCAAGCTTCTGCGGAGGGAAAAGGAGTTATAGAATCATAATCGCTTTGGATTTATCATCGAGGAGGAGGAGCTTGGCTCCAACAAATACGCGGACTTTACACTCGCCGGTTCCAAATGCCCAAGCATCAAGGACACCGCGAAGACTCAGGGATTGTGGCCAATCGTGATAGATTTTTATATAATCTGTTGCTGCGATGGACACAAACGGATCCACCGAGGAGGTACTGTTGGCGTTGGTTCCTGTATACTTGGCCGTAGCAAGAGTCTTTGACGTTCGTGCTGATTTATCAGGAGCGGGTTGTGAAGATGCGAGATGAAAAGATAGGCCAAGAGGCCCCAGGTTACCAGCGTCGCGAAGACGAAGGAGGAATTCCCAGAATCGTGAAATTGCGATAGGAGTCCATGCAATTTCATTCGCTTGAGTGCTGGGGGGAATGGGCATGTCATGCGAGGAGCTCAAGAGCACACCGGAAGTTGATTCCGTCCAGGGAAAGGCACCACGGACAGGCACTAGCCATGCACAGCGGTCCCATTCTGTGAGACCAGCGAGCGGCAGGGTGTATGGAGGGATCATAATTGGCTTGGTTTTCTTGTAGGGCTTGAATCGGTCCTTTGAGCTAGAGGTACGAGAGCAGGGAGGTAGAAAATGGGGCTGAGACTAGTCAGGTTTTATCGAAGTGGTAGGGAAGTATAGTTGACCTGTGGAATCAACCAGTATAAATGGTCTTCCGGCTTCCTGCTCTCCGTTGAGGGAAGGTTGCGAAGAGAAGACGAAGGTCCGATTGTCATCCCTTCCATGAAATTGGTACTCGAGAATTCCGGTAGATCCTGAGTACGGTACATTTCGTCGCCTTGGGCTGGCGTTCCCCACTCTTTGAGTCTGATTGATTTTGTTCCCTCTATATATGGAGGCTTTGGCGCATATAGGAACTGCGCTGACTACCTGTAAGTGCCTCAGATGAGTATAGTATTTTGTGATACATACTTGACCGTTTTTGGTCTGATTGGGGTCGAGTGCATGGATGCGAATGCCAACGTCGTTCTTCATCAACTGTTTGGTTGAGCAACTTTTGGCCGTGTTCAAGTATTAAGGCTTGGGATATTGAGAACGAAGTAGAGGCGCGTCCATGTGAGAAGTTATGCACAGTGAGATTGTATTTGGCTAATGAGCTGGTACTCATGGCTTTAAAAATGATGCTTCAGAGCAAGCACAATCGAAGTGGAAAAGCGAAAGTGATGTCTGGGCACGTGAGTCGTGGGAATTGTGACATCCACGTGATCCTGCTTCACAGTGCTGTGAGCCAGCCCTGTCTCGCCCCTCCCCCATAATCATCATCTCGGGAACTCTCCGCAATACTATGATCTCCGCCTACATACTGGTTTGAACTACACGAAACGATTGCGCTGTTCCCGACAATAACGATACGAATGCACCCATCCTTTGCAGCTTCGGCTGGAGGTCGTGAATTGGACCTACAGAACGACAGGTTATTGGATGAAGAAGTAGAAACCAGTGACACTGCTGATCTCGCCCGCCAGCAAGGTGATTCCATATCCCCTCAATATAAGTGCTAGCTAACCTTTCTTTTGAGATCGCCAACACCGTCTCCTGCGTAACCTGTCCATTTCGTTCTTCCTCTTTGGCCTCTTCAACAATGGTGAGTACATGTTACACCCCCTCGAGCTTGCTCAATAGTTGTATTTCTCTAGTACTCTATGTTATAATCCTATCTGCTGCCCTGGACCTAGTTCCTCCTTCGACACCGAAGGGAATCATAGCTTTCTGCAATATCGCTCCTGCACTTGCAGCGAAAGTAGGGTGGCCCTACATCCTGAAGGGCCGGATACGTTATGCAAAGAGACTTATCGGCTGTTGTGCCCTAAGTATGTGCGGAATGATAGTGGGTACAGAGTTTCTCCCTGATCAGCAGTCCACTGATACTGGATGAAGGTCGTTGCTCTCTTTGAATCGTTGGCCATGAGACTCCTCGGAATTAGTTTGGCATCCTTTTCATCTGGTAAGTTAATAGGTACATCTCACGACTTTCCCTTATTCGTTGCACTAGGTCTGGGTGAATTAACATTCCTTCAATTGTCAACAACATATGCACCCCCCTCGGTAGGCGGCCGTAGTGTCGGGTACGTGATTGACCACACACCTTGTGCCTGTACTTATAGCAACGATCCAGGTATTTTGCGTCTGGGACAGGCGCCGCGGGACTGGTTGGTGCCTTTCTCTGGTGGGAGCTGCGGAAATTCGGCGTCCGAACTGGGGTTGGTCTGTCTTCGGTTCGTCGTTCCTGGATCCCGTTATCTCAAGTATCTTACCCTTACACCTCTTGCGATAGGTCATGCCTTTGATTATTCCCCTCACCTATTTTTTCTTCTTACCACATAACACCGCATTCTTGTTTTCACACTCCCCAGTAACCTACGAGGACCAAATCAGTCCTTCTGAAGTCCTTTCCGGTCTTCCTTATACCCCGCTCGGGACCATCGAGGATGAAGCTGGAGAAGAAGAAGGGGCCTTGCCCGCGGGACCCAAGCGGAAGGTTGCCTTGTCTTTCGAAGATAAATGGTGTCTTGTCCAGCCATTGCTGACTAAATATATGCTTCCTCTTTGTGAGTGCGGGACACTTTGCATACACCCCATGATTTACTGAGCCATCTCCTAGTCTGTGTTTACCTGGTATGTTGATGCGCTGATCACCGTAATTTTTACTCAAACTCAATTGGGTAGTTTGAATATACTATTAATCAGGTGTGTTAGAAAGTCCCTCGTAATTGAAGACTTGCCTCACCCATAAGCAGGGAATTGCCCCGACTTTATTGTATCCCGTCCCCTCGCCTGACGGGCACTGGCTATTGAGCAAGATCATTCACTCTGTCCGAGACTATTATCCCTTCTGGCAGGCAAGTTGCTCTTTAGATCTGCTCGACATCCATACCATAACGTAACCATCTCACAGCTCGTTTATCAAGCTACCGTCTTCCTCTCTCGTTCCTCGATCTCTCTAGGGCTGCCCGCACTTCCCGCGCGCCTCTTGCCGCTTCCAGCAGTCACACAGGCAATCACACTCTTCCTTCTTACTCTGGAGTCCGCGTTTGGTTTCTTCTCAGAGGAGTCTGAAGCCATGAACATCTTTTTCGTGTTTACTCTCATTAGCATCGAAGGTATATGCGGTGGACTCGCTTAGTCAGTACCCATTCTCTCTGCGCTCAGCTAACGAATACTGATCCCTGATTCAATGGTAGCGTTAATGTCTTTTATCGCCTGAACCAAGAACATCCGGACCCGAACTCCAACCATGATCTTGAACGTACGAAGCAGGAGAGGGAATTCAAGATCGGTTCTATAGGTTTCGCAGATTCCTCGGGAATCTTGTTTGCTTCGATACTTGCAGTACCAACTGAAGTGGAATTGTGCAGAGCACAAGTGAGAAGGCGCAAGTTGCTCTGCAAGGGATTATAGCTTCCTATCCTACAACACTATGTATGTAATGAATATCTATTTAACGTTTAGCATTAGTGCCTTTTGGAGCTGGAAGAAACCACAACTCTGGGAAGTTTCCCCCCCTACCGCTGCTGGTGCAATGGACACTTGAAATCCTAACGTATGAAGAAATCTCTCAATCATCGAAACTTGAAATTGTGGTGGATGGAAACCCTCTTGGGTGCCGGGTATGTATGATTATCCTGGCAATCATCACGGTTCAAATAGGTCACCCTATTTCTGGCTCACGCAGCCTGGGTTACGCATCCGCAGCGAATGTCATCATTTTGCCTTTCCGTATCATCCGTCACTCATTCAGCATGCTTGTGTTTCGAAGGTTCTCCACCTTGCCTACGCCCGTCGAAACGCACTGTCTAAAGACAACTTGTGCCATCTTCGCCGTTGGGAACCCCTAGATCACGCGAATTCTTCCCGTTCATGACTACCGGATCTTGACCCAAGTTTTGGAAATGCGGTCCATAGCACATAGCACAGAATCTTATGGAATAGTACATCACAACTAAATCCTAATTTAGCAAATTAACCATTGCAAGCTCGCGATCCAGATCGGCTTCCTTACACGTCTTCCGAGGCTTGAGCATGTACTGCCTTGAGAATCCGATGGAAAGTCTGTATTCTAGTTGCTACGTATCGTCTTTCTTTATGCCCGCAGCAACGTCCGTCCAGGACAGATTCTTGACAGTTCTAGGATATGTACAGGCCTCGCCTCTCATGCTTCCTATTATAAGAATCCGCCCTGTACTTATGGTCCAAAGCTGAGTGATTCTTCGTCTCATCGACACCGTCGTCTCACCTTCTCTGGGCCTCCGACCAGTGCATCTTGAAGCTACAGGGGCACAGTCGTCATTTGTAAGTACGATATCTACACAATGTCTGATGCTTCGCACACTAATTGAACATGTCTTCTCTGAGGTTATCCCCAAAACCTGTGTTTCTACTCCTATAATCATCATCGCAGCTGCAGTCATTTACTACAATATCCCAACCGTCAACCTTATGTCTTACAACCCGACAAGTGTGCTAGCTCAGGCCTTACCAGGCAATTTTATTAACTGTCGCAAATGCGACCTCTCCACCACCTCCAGCAGTTCGTGCAGAATCTACTGGTGGATTTATTCACAATCTCTCTGGTTGGTTATAGGCTGATGGATTATTATGCCTGTTCCTAGTGTGGGCATTACTTTGAAGGTCCCTTCCTCTGTAACTTTTGCATTTCTGTCATTTTGGGCAATTTATTGATTGGTTTTTCATATTCTAGGACTGGTTGTGATGTTGATACTAGCTTGATTTTTTTTTCTTTTTCTTTTCCTTTCTCTCATTTATAGTCCTTGTTTTTCCACCCTCTTCTTCCAGTTTTATTAATGTCCATTAGCACTTCCCCTCTTACAGAATATGTAACCTTGATATCAGATAAAGCATTATGTGGACTGCCTTCCAGTCTGATGAAGGGTTGAGTGCTCCAGATCTGGGCACTTGTCAGAGTGCCAACTCTTCTCCTTGAATCTCTGTTACCCAAAACCTCCAAGAAGTTTATTGTTAGACTATCTAGTAGGTCATAGAACGCTGAAGACCCATGACATTGGTAAGCAATTTATAGCATGATTGATGACATTCTGAGTTAACTGAGTCATCAGAATCACTGGCATCACATACTTGTTTTGATTTCTGGAAGTCCGTAGTCCGGTTCATCACTTTGCCTTCATCTATGTCCAGATCACTGGGTCATTGATACAGACGTGCAGTGTGTTTTTTATGTGGATTTAGAAGATCCGCTCTATGTATATCGCTGGCCGAATCATGACAGAGCCACCCTTACGGGTTTGGGTTTCAAGTATTGTCACGGACTCTCTTCACCAGGTAGGGAACATTATGAACGAGGAGTGACATTCATTTTCTGGTATGAGACATAACATTGAGCGAGGGCACGGTGTCAGCCAAAAAAGAGAAAAATCATGATCAACATAGGATTAGGGAGAGCAGGGCAGGAATGTTGCCAAAATAAGGACATCCAACGATTATACCTCGAAACTCCCATACTCGCTGGCATGGAACCGCATGAGTGCAACGACAGCAAGAGCAGCCAAGTATTCCGTTTCTCTGTCGTGTAATCCAGCATACCCAATGCCAGCCTCAATGTCCATTGCACCACTGCACCAATCCTGACTGTTCAGGGATGAAAACGTGGTAGTGGTCCTTTCGCTATGAGAGCTGGGCGTCCCTGGAGGGACACTAAAGGTCTGGAAGGAGGATCCTTGGCAAGGTGAATGCAGCGGACGATTTCCTCGATGCTGAGAGAGAAGTTAGCACGACGAGTGTAACGGCTCCAGGAAGTCGGAACTTGAGCGCAAAGTGGTGAAATTGCTGTCTGATTGCCGGATCATCTTCGACCTGGTGGACGAGAACAATCACAAGAGTGGAGATGGCGAGGGCTGTCGTGGTAATGAAGTTGACCATGGTCTCAGGATCATCACATGGGACAAGGGGGGGTATTGTTGTGCAGAAGGAAAGTTGGCGAGTTCTGGCATAACTTGCAGCAAGATCCTGCAATACGCCGGGACTGACGACTGATCCTTCTCGGTACAACAACACACCCAAGAGGAGGTGTAGAACAAATCGGTTTATATAAATTTCTTCGTTTTGTGTCTCACTTCCTCTATTGGCGCTCCGCAAGGTTCCGAACGACGTAAATGAGTCCATGGCGATGCTGTTGAGCCCGCCGCAGCCGTGCACGCGGAGGGCGGACAACATCGCGGCGCGAGGGTCGGTGAAGGTTGTTGATGCATGCGCGGTGCGGATGGATGTGGTGAAATGGCGGTATAGTGCATTTATAGCGTCTTGGGTGTCCTTCTTATACTTGGTACTTACAGGATGTGTTAGGGTGAAG
The DNA here is from genome assembly GCA_018524425.1 of Podaxis sp. AQ795752. Classification (NCBI taxonomy): domain Eukaryota; kingdom Fungi; phylum Basidiomycota; class Agaricomycetes; order Agaricales; family Agaricaceae; genus Podaxis; species Podaxis sp. AQ795752. Next base: position 13,794 of record JAEUWK010000833.1, on the reverse strand, counting down.
CGACAAAAGCAAGGTTGGCCACATACAATAGAGCACTTGTCAAGATAAACCCTCCCGCAATACCTGTGACGAAGGGGATGAGGCTACTCATCATAGTAAACGGCAGATGGGGGCAGAAGATGCATACGGCTGGGGTCACAGCGGTTTTTATATACGGAAGAATTCTCTGAAAGATCATTATTGGCTGAATGAGTGTCGGTACCTATAATAAACCATGCTAATCCGTGAAGTTCTTTAGCAAATGGCCCATTCGTCCCGAACGCGAGGCACAACGGACAAATAGTTTGCATCACTCGAACTGCACTCGAAATTTGAGTTATTCACCCTGATTCTCGCACAAGAGGTCACTGCAAGCCTTGTCGGTCATCAAACTTCGACTTTGTTGCAGGGGAAATACTTGAAAGCTGAGTGAGAAGCTGTTCATCTCCAAGGGCTGCGCAGTACTGCACTTGGTGTACTACCATTTTAGTAAGGCACTGTTTTTCCGTCGTGTGAACTAGTTCTTCGAGGCGAAAAAATGGCGTGCAAATGTCGAGAGGTGTCCTGGCCGATGTTGTTCGGAACTCGTAGAGAAGATACTGGACCTTTTCTTGACAACATAACATTTGATTCCGTGTTGACCATGGACGACCGAAGTAGCAACATCATAGACGGCAGGATATCAGAGTACCCGTTAGTGCTTCCGGAGAGTGGTTCAAGGGAAAATCCTGGAGCAAACCGAGGACCTCGAAAGCGGGGGGAAGGGGGGTGGGGGCAACGCCCATGTGGAGGATCGCATGTTTGAATCAGGACATTACCAACCAAGCGGTTAGCGTGAATGGGGTTTATGTGTCACAAGGTGCTACCAGCAGCTTTCGACTGCTTTCTGGGGGAATCAATTGAGATAACTGGAAAGTTGTCTGAATAATGGGCTACATAGAGTTTACATATCTTCCCAATACGATGAAAATATACAGATACAGATACTGTGGACAGGGTGAAAATGTATTGTGCAGAGAACATATAAGAATAATCATGTCAAAAAGTGCCTTCGGAAATCATGTGAATAAAACGGAATGAATGGATCGAGGGTGTCAAAGAGGTATACTAGGTATGTGCGCAGCAGCAGGGGTGGCGCCGTCCAATTACATAGGTAAGAATCAGGCACACCTAACATAGGAGGATAATCAGGCAAGAATCGACGTTGTTGTCCACTCAGGCTGCGCCTTCTCCACAGTCACACCCGGTCGCTCGTAGCCCATGTTAAAAGAAGCACCCGATTCAGCACCCAGGGGCTAGGAGGTTGTTTGCATTAGTGGCGGGAACGAACGAAGGCTCAAATGCGTCATTGTCCAGATCGTCGTACATGGACTCCAGCAGGGCGGCGAGATCCTCAGTAGCTTCCAGAACACGGCGGAAGGACTTTCTTGAAGTTGGGCTCTCGACGACTGGACGTATATGGTTAGGATGCACCTTTGAGACAGGTGAAACGAATGGCTTGACGATAAGAGGCACAGAACGAACGACTTCGGCCCGTTCGACACGAGGTTCCATACTTCCCTCTTCCCTCCCCTCCTCGCTGATAGTGTGGGGGACCAGATTGAACCACAGAAACTCGATAGCACGCCTGAGTTTGCGGTGTGCTGGAACCTCTGGGTCATCCTCATAAATAGAGTCGCTGTTGCTGCCAGTCTCGCCGCCATCCACATCCCTGCTAGTGTCGTCTTCATGCTCCTCTTTCTTAGTGCACCGGGTCTTCCTAATAGCTTTTCTGGGGAAACTGAAACGCGCGCCGCTCTCCTCGGCAGCACTAGCACTCATCTTGTGATCCACAGTTACCGTAATCACGGTAGATGCTTCTTCCACCCCATCCTTTTCTTCTGAAGCCACTTGCTCCTCGGCTCCAGTTGGTTTGTCGTGTAGCTTGTTCTCGTGGTCGCTGGGAGCACCGAGGGAGCTCACGGAAGACTCTACTGAAGGCTCTCTAGTCGAAGTGCTGTCGATAGAAGAGACTTCGGTAGATAAAGACGAGTCTGAATGGTCGTTAACGCGGATGTCCGGCTCGATTATTGGTACCTTTGAAGTGTCGCATCGTTCCAGAGGCTCGGCGGGGATACAGTGCACGGCGGAGTTGGGGACGAGCGCGGTATACGTAGGGATGTCAGCCCCACGAGCTCTCGCAGAATGAATTGGAGCAGGGTCATTTGGGACTGAATGGTGATGCACTGGGTGATGCATTGTTACGAGATAGATTTAATCGAAGAGAGATATACGATGTACCTGGAATAACCACGACGCCAGAGGCACCACCAAGTTCGATATCAACATTGGTAGTGACAAAGCTCTTCCGACCGCGTCGAAGAAAGGAGAGCACATTGTAGAAGAATGCAATGATAGATAAGAGAACTGGTCGCACGAGATTGTCAGGAGAAGACATTGCCTTATAGTTCGTGGTGAGAAAGCCTAGGGAGGGGGGGCGGCACAGATTCTTATAATAGAGAGGATTGTGGCTGACATACCCAATTAGACGACAGAGTTGGCTAGGTAATCGACACCGGTTTCTGCACGAGAAAAACACACTGAGCAAGATTCAGAATTTCTAATGAGTCGATGCTTTGGAAGAGTTGCCCAATGTGTGAGGTAATCCGTTGAAGTCCACATTTGTCCAAAGACAGTCTTAGAGCAAATGAATACTGCAGACGAGTGACCAGAACCAAGGACTGTCAGAGAAGTAGAGATACGGTATCCGTGCTACCGACATTCGGACCTGGGAAGTCGAACACATCCCCATTCTCGAGTTCTTGAACACTAACGTGTGTTATTTGTGCATTTTGTTGTCATTATTTCCCCACACATAGACAGCGTGTATGGACTATGGGGTACTAGTCATATATAGTGCATGAAGAATTCTGCAGGTGGATTGTCAAATGAAAGCATTGTTTGAGTACCACAGAGGTAGAAGAATTATTCAAGAGATCAACTGATTAGTCATCGATGGCCCAACTTGGACTACCCAAGTTGGTTACACTCTACAGTAGAAGTGCTGGGCCAAGGGAGCACATCTTGTGGCGCCTAATTCTCTCACTGCCAATGAGGTCGATGTTGGAGATCCAACTTCCATGAGCTGACAAATCTGATGAGTCGATTCTAGCGAGGCACAAGATTGCGCAGTACAAGGCTTAATCTTGTAGGATCCCCGAAGCGACATGAGCTAAGGCATTGGTATATGTAAAGCAATAGGAGAAAAGTCATATGATACTGGTTACTATCGTCGCTACGGAATGAATCGGCGCACTAAATTAGTTTCAGGGCTATTAAGCAAGATGTGAACGATCTGCCGGCTTTTGAGTCGAGCATCAAGACCGACAGTGAAGCGTCGGCTTGAAAGCTGAATCGAGCCCATCTTTATCCAGAGTAATATGCATTGTTGGGGATGCGAGGGTGAGCATGGTGAAGGATGGACGATCCAGGGCATGGTAATGTTGATCAGCAATGGAAATGGGCGAGATTGCAGGAAGGACTGGAATCGACGTAGATTGGGTCTACTATGTTGAGAAAAAGGCGAGGCACTTCCTTTTGAAGTGGAAAGAGCAGGGAAGCAGGAAGACAGTGGAACATGTAGGCGGGTGCGGCAAAGCTGATGAGAGAACTGGGTGGGCTGGACGGAAGAGACTACGAGGAAAGAGATCAAGCTTGGGTCGGGCCTATAGCTCGTATCGTACGTTGTAACCTGAAGGCGAGTAGGGAGCCGGAGCCAGAGCCCATGCCAGTGAGACACACGAGAAGTAGCGAAGGAAGGGAAGAGGAAATATCATGACATATCCTGTCCGTAAGACGAGGTGGGGAAAGGAGAAAGAAATACATGACAAATCTGTGATATATATGACCCAGGAGAAGGGAAAGAGAGAGACTCAGGAAAATAAATCGAGAGACGTGAAAGAGAGGGCGAGGATGACGCAGAACCGTGGCCTAAGTGCTATAGGATTTTCTTGTCTACGTGTTAGTGAGGTGCATGCGTCCTAAATGCCAAAAATCACTTGTTATATACACGAGGCTAAACAGAAGGCCAGTAATCGGGTTCAAGAGGAGAAGCACGCGTCATTGACTTGGAGGACGAATTCCGAAGTTGGTGAGTCCGCTGTACTTGTGAATGCGTGGATGCATTATTCTCTACCATCAAACCCACAAAACTGTCAATAGCAGAGAGCGAATCAGCAAGGTGACAGACTTGATCGAAAGGTTCCAATCAAAGGGGGCAAGCATCAGCATTGGGGTTTGTCAGGGCAAACGCCACCTCCGGAAAATTGGCTGAGACAGGCGTAGGGGAACCTTCGGAATTGGCTATGTCCATATCTTCATCGACGAGAGTAGCGGTTGAGCTGGCGGAGGAATATTCGGAAGTGGGTGTATTAGGGAGAAAGCATCCCTCCTCATGATCTTTCACGGCAGCTTCGGAATCAATAAAGCCTTGGACGCTACCCTCCATGTACGCGTCGTCATCACAGACTAGAGGAAGTTGTTCAGCACAACACATGCAAGATCAGCATGAACTCACCCTCCATCTCAGCCCACCCCTCACCAGGCTCTCCCATCTCGACGTCCGTCAAAGCTGTTGAAGAAAGATAAGGTCGGGAATGCTGACCCACACATAGGCTCACAGATGGTGTCACGGTTTACCGGAGATACGCATTCTATAGTAACATCGTTTGGAGCATCCATAGTGTAGCGCCCGCCAGAAGTGAGCCGTCCGATGGTTGGAGTGGCGGTTTCCGTATTTTCTGATTCTGGCAAGGTGAATAAACATGCACCGCCAACATGAAGTACTCACTATCGGACACTAGGAGCCTCCAATGCTGGATGTCGGTGATCTTGGAGATGGAGTTTGAAACATATCCTTAGGATTGCCCAACGGTAAGCGTGAATCAGTAACAATTTCAGGAACCCACTTCCAGAGAGGTTATGCTTCAAAGGCTGGGGGGCGGCACGCGGGCACTCAGCTGCTTTGACACAACTGCTGCTCCTTCCCATGTGGCTGTATAATTTGCCCGTGGCAAAAATAGAGGAAGAGGGAGCGCATGATAAAACCCTCGGAATGTCCTTGATTTTGGGCTCTAAGCATGTTAAGCGAAAGTGCGGCGTCCAAAGAGAGAATCCTCACTGTTGGAAATAGGGAGGTTTCCCCGTTGTCCGGTACGGGTAGTTTTCCCACGTAAATTGAGGACGTAGCCTTCGGGATGGACGATTTGAGGCGACGTCAGCCAACGATAAAAGGTACCCACCGCCGAAGAGCGAGGCTTTCTTGGAGGTCACGACGAAAATACGAGTGTACAGACGCCGTCTAACATAATAAGGTGGCTTTCCATTGCCGATGAGGCCGCTGAACAGGCGGTTCTGTTTGGCGGCCCCGGAAAAGTACGACCTATAGGTTGAGGGTGACCGTTTCACTGGGTGGAGGGCGGCTGAGTATACATGAGTGCGAGCCATGAGGTCCAGGCCCAGGAAGGTTGGCCTTTGCTGGTTATATCGCTGAGACCGAGGCCTAAGTTCAAGAGGACGCCTCAGAGTCTTGTTTGGAAAACTGGGGAGGTTTATGTAGGTCTTGTTCCGACCAGCCGCTGGAGCGATCGGTTGGCTGACATCTTGACAATATCCATTTGCAATGAGCGACCTAAGACGGAGATCCCGAAGACTTTGAGGCGTGAATTTGGCAGAGATTCGCGTCAGAAGGGTGGGTTTTAGAATTCGCGGTTTTTTGGATTGTTGAATATCTTTGGACCCGTCGCATTTTTTGCACAAACCAAAGGAATCAAGAGTCTCTGATTGTTCTTAAGCGCCCATGACCAATGAAATCCACACTGGGACTTGTTGCCGGTTACTTCCCCGACATGGTTCCGCACGATTGGGTACGAAGCATAGGATCGCGTGTCAACAAAGCATCATCCTTCCGAGCCAGAGCCTGCAAGGTCCTTAAGTCGTTGGCGGATTGGCACTCGGGAAGCTTTCAGAGACTAGATATGACCGAGTCATGTAGAACTTTAGACGGACATCTTGTGCAGGAGGTGCCAAGACATTCAGGTTTCTGGGACAGAAATCTGCGAAATCGATGCGAGGAGGAACAGAATCCGAACTTCCGACGACACTGCTCCGAATTGGGCCGTCGGTCCCATCAAAATTAAATGTCTCGGCAAACATAACCAAGCACAATACAGATAAATTATATGGATCGATTGAAGGTAGAAGTCACATCTTCGTTTACGATGAAATATTTTTCGACTAGAGGAGGCAACCAAAATCTCTCCTTTGAGGAGGTAAGCCCTATTCCATGGACAAATGTCTATATTTTCCAAATGAAATTGTGTTCAACAGACGGTTCTTGCTGGGCTCGCGCCGAATGGTGGTCTCTACATCCCGGAAAGTATACCTCAACTCCCAGAAGACTGGAGAACCAAATGGAACACTTACTCCTTTGTCGACCTCTCTGTCGCGGTCCTTTCTCTCTACATCTCACCAGAAGAGATTTCGCAAGAGGAACTGCGAAAGTTGGTCGGGAAATCCTACACCTCCTTCCGCCACCCTGACGTTACGCCTCTCGTTAAACTTGACGACAAGAAATTCGTCCTCGAGTTGTTCCACGGACCTACATTTGCATTTAAGGATGTGGCACTCCAACTACTGGGGAATCTATTCGAATTCTTTTTGCTTAGAAGGAATGCCAGAAAAGCGACAGGAGAAGAGCAAGAGAAATTGACAGTTGTTGGCGCGACAAGTGGAGACACAGGAAGGTATGTGGCAGTCAACATCATTCCCACTTTTTGTTCTCAATGGGTTCCTAGTGCAGCCATCTATGGTCTCCGCGGCAAAGCCAATGTCTCCATCTTCATCCTTCACCCTAAAGGACGCGTTTCTCCCATCCAAGAAGCCCAGATGACCACCGTTACTGACTCTAACGTTCATAACGTGGCTGTCAAGGGCACGTTCGATGATTGCCAGGTACTACTTCTATCTCCGTCAATTATCCGGCCCAATCCACTTATGACTCACCTTGAACGTGGCAGGACATCGTAAAATCCCTCTTCGCCGATCAGGCTTTCAACGCTAAACATCGTCTCGGCGCCGTCAACTCTATCAACTGGGCCCGCATCCTCGCGCAAACAGTCTACTACTTCCTCTCCTACTTCCAGATCCAGAAACAGCTCCCAGCAGGCGTCTCTATCAACGACGTCGAGATTCAATACGTCGTTCCAACCGGAAACTTCGGGGATATCTTGGCGGGATACTATGCCAAACGTATGGGGCTTCCTATTGGCAAACTCGTAGTTGCCACAAACGCCAACGATATCCTTGCGCGCTTTTGGAGGAGTGGGCGCTACGAGAAAATCGACTCTGATGCACGTCCTGCCCCAGATGGCCGACAACCCACCGGCGCCAGTGGTGTGAAGGAAACGCTCAGTCCGGCCATGGACATCCTCGTGTCCAGCAACTTTGAGAGGTTACTCTGGTATCTCGCCTACGAGAACGTGGTTGGCGCTTCTGATGACGAGAAGAGGGCTAATGCGTCCCAGACATTAGATGGATGGATGAGCAAGGTGAAGACTGACGGAAAAGTTGAGGTACCCGTATCGGTGTTGGAGGCAGCCCGTCGAGACTTTGTTGCAGAAAGAATCTCTGACCAAATGGTGAGTATCTCTGTTCTGAGGAATGATGCCAAGTCTCACTAAGCTGATGTGATGAAAACTATTGACTTGCCCTAGACATTGGATACCATCCGCAAATGTTTCAACGCCCAACCATCCTATATTGCTGATCCTCACACTGCTGTTGGTTTGGCTGCTGCCGACATCATCGCCCCTAACAAGTGAGCACACGTTTTCCGTAGGCGCCTATCACTGTCTCAATGGAACGTCCTTTTTTATCCCAAGTACTCCGCACACCTACCAAATCGTCCTCTCAACCGCACATCCTGCGAAATTCTCAGAGGCAGTGACCCGTGCGCTTGGAGGTGCATCAACCTTTGACTTCGACCGAGATGTGCTTCCTGCCGAGTTCCGAGGGCTGTTGGAGAAGGAGAAGAAGGTGATCCAGGTTGACCGGCCGGAGGTCGGCTTGGTCAAGGAAGTCATTGAAAATGTTGCACGACAAAGTTTTTAACGGCCCTCGGTGAGGTGACAAACATCTAGAAGTGGAAGGGTCTTGGATTGACACCAGCACACATAATCTACTCATAACGTATAGTGGGAACATAGCTAAACACGATGTTGTAACATACCCTCGATACAGACTCAGTCGAGGGCAAGACGTGGGTCACCCGAGCCCGTGACTGGTGGCTTCCAGGTGGGACCTTGAGGACCTTTCCTGGTTGTGGGACCTGCTCTCGTACTCTCTCATACTATCATTAAGTGCATGTTGACCACGTTGGCCACCTTGCGGTTCTTCTCCTTCACTCGCACATAGTCTCCCAAAACTCGACATGTATATAGTACTTATACCAGAGAACATGATTGTACAAAAATATTCTCTGTGCACTGTCAGAAAAAAAAATAATGGTTCGGGAAGCGAGCTTCCGAGGCAACCATCAGTGTTGTGGATCTTTCCCGATCCCATGAAGGTTCCAGTAGAGTTTAGGGATGGTTGTAGGAACAATACCAGAGAGTGTGCTTGGTCACTTTCGGCCCAATATCTTCACAAGGACTCGAGGAATACCAGGATTAGTTTGAGGACTGGCGTATGGAGCATGACAAGGGTGCACGATCTAGAACTTCGGCTATGAGTAGTAGTGTGCCTCTGATGTGACACAGCCGTGATGTTTGTGGCCAACTGTTGGTTCAGTTGACTTGTGCTCATCGGAATCGTTCCGACAAGGCCATCCGGCAAGATAGAGTCCCAAAAAATTCGTAAACGTTTACCGGAGACATTTCCGCATATGTATGTGAGATTTCAACGGGAAATACGCCATGACGAAGGAGGAAGAGCATGCACATCTGAAAAGTGGCCAAGAGGTGATCAATGATAGTACATAGTGAATTTGATGACCCATTGCATTATCCGAAATTGCATCTGGTGGGAAACAGGAAAAAATGGTCTACTGGAGTTGTTCGGTTTTCAGACCGTGAATTCCGAGCTTCATTCGGCCAAATGAGGTATTTTTGGATACGGTATTTAGTTACAGTCGTCGTAGTCAGCGTGACCCCGAACAGTCTTGGTGGAAGACCCAAGTCCTGATCTGTAGGTGGCATGCAAATCGTCAGTGTTGAATCATCATCAGTGGACAGTGTCACATTCCGAATATCTTTGGAGTTGTCATCACGAACTAACTTGGAAGGACGCCATGATAGAGCCTACAATAACCCCTCTCCCCTAAATGTTTTTAGGTCATCTACATCATGTTGACAGGAAGGTTATTTTTAGCTCAATATTAATGACCCGAACCCTATTGAGCTACAAGAAGCCCACCAAGGCGCAGCGGCAAACGTCTGATTGCTTGAGCCCTCAGGGCAGAGGAGCCAGCCAGTATCAAAACGGCTCATCCCTATTTTTGTTCTTCGTCGTGGAATCATGGCCACCAGCATCATTCGTTTCGGTTCCCTGTGGCAGTTTGATTGTTGAGGATACCGGGTTCTTCGACAAATTCTCATAACCATTTGCATCACGAGAAGAAGGATCCCTTAGCCAGCTTACCCCTTTAGAGGCTTACGATCCAACCCACCCTAAACGAGCATTGCTAATGTATTGCTTTTGGATTAAATTAATTATAATTCGCTTAGCGAGAGACTAGTGTTAAGCGCTGCCCCACAGCAAGCAATATGTCCACGGGTTGGACCTGAACGGGTCTCATACTCTGACTAACTCAAGAAACCCCACCCAAACTACCGGAACAACCTCTCGTGCATGCTATGACAAACCAACCGAATGAAGAAAGGCGTTATTTGTATGGAAAATTCAATGAATACACGAAGTTGGACACCACCCTGCGGCCCCACTATGGTCGAATGTTCAGAGAAAAGTCTAACTGAGTGGTTGGATATCTCCTTATGTTTTCGTGAAACGGGAAGGGTCGATGCCAGATACACAAATTTCCAGAACCATTGAGAGGGTAGCATAAAACGAGCTTCCAGTCTCCTTATAGGTGGTTACCACGGCAGGGGCTCGCTGTAATGGAGAGCCAGATGATAGTTAGCCATGATGCCGGTGCATGACTTGATCCCAACTCACGCTTTTGGAGGGATTCCTCAACCATTGATAGATATCGGTCGAGTCGGCCAGAAGCCTCGCCCAGATGCCCAAAATCAGGCTCAGGCCTGATTCCAAATGAATGATTTCATCAGAAACCAGTTTTGAGAGCGATATTTGGGTATTGCTGAATTTGTCACCTTTGCCGAAGCAAAGCTGTGCGGAATAGAGAGCGTGTGCCACTTCGTCGTGCTTCCCTAATTAAAAGCCTTGAGTAATGCTATTGAAGAAGAGAAGTCCATAAACCCTTACGATCGAAGGACTCATATACTGCACCCACTTGGGCTACGGAGCCGGACAATACCTTACAAACACATCGCGTAAACGAAGGCCATAAAAAGGAAGGGTCATAGACTTACTAGCTTCTGATGTGAGAGCTTCGACCTCGTGGGTTTCCTCCCAGAAGCTGTTCCAACACGCATCACAGTATATACTAGGTGGGTTGGATCAGGATTCGAGAGACGTCCATTCTGCAATAACTGGGTCAGATCATCATTTCCCCGAAGCGAAAGGCATTAACTAACCGAAGTTGAAAGCCTGAAAGGTCAATCAGCACGAGCACTGGAAGGCGGAAGTATCATGAACTTACTCCCTCATAATAGCATCCAGCTCTTGAACTTTGTTGGACAAGTCCCGGAGCTCCTTTTGGCCCATCTTGGTTTGGATATGGGTAAACTTTGCGAATTCGGTATGGAATGAAGCGAGAACAGCACCCGACCGCATTGCGTGCTCTACGAGAGCACGTATCGAATTCGCATGGTCTGCGGAAATCTAAAAACAGAACTTCTCAGAGAACGAGGCAGAAAGGCAAGGCATAATGGCTTACTGTCATGAAAGACTGAAGCACCTGCAACACTTCGCCATCCGGCCGCATCGCCGTCATTGGTAAGATCGTCGTGCAAAACACTGCGGAAGTGCAAGTGTGAGTGCCCTTGGCCAGGTTCAGCCTTGGTCGATGACTCACATTTCAGGCGACCAGAAATACCTCCCGCAGTGGTTCTGAATTGCCACAAGAGCTCAGCAAAGTCCTGGAAGGTATATCAGTGGAGAGCCACGGTCTTGAACGTCGTCACGTACCCTTCGCAAGCTGTCCCATCTCGGTCTGAGGGGCACAACCAAGCCTAGCATATCGATTGAATGGACCATCTTGGATATAGCGTCGAATTTATCCATGATATCCACCATCGTCTTCGCGAGTGCCCTGCAGGCGTCTCCAACATCTTGCTGGACGTCCCCGTCAGCAAGGCTACGAGCAGCGTCGCCATAGGATAGAACCCTCGATTTGGAGGAGTAGGACATAGCGGGATTAGGCGAGGTCAGAGGGTGAGTGTCCAGGCAGTGAAGATTGGAAAATGTGGACCGGTTCTTATAGCATATTTCCCGGAAGGGCGGCAAACATAAAAATGCTCAGAGAACGAGGAAGTTCGGAGATGTCGAGGATGACTTTTCACTAAAAATGAGGTCCCGATTGAATGGACTTGAGGGCTGTGCCATTGTCTTGATCCTGCGCTTCGCGTGATTGATGTATGGCCAGCCTCACTGTGGAGATCTACGCAGAAGTGGCGAGATCGCAGAAGCGTCAATCCTCCATTGATTAACGGGGTGACAGCATCCTGTTGGGGACCTGGACCTGGACGAGAGCCGAGGGCAAAAATTTCTGGACCTAGTGTCATAAACACTCCACCATTCTCATGCACCCCGTCAGCGTGAATCGTGGTCATCGTGCGCAGCAAGATGGATGAGCTCGCGCCGTTCCGTTCTTCGGCTTCTAGGACCAGTCGCACTGGATCCATGTATCCACAGAGGGCTTGATATTCGGTCATTCCTCCCGGTACTCTAACCATTGCGGGCCATTCACCATGACATTATGGCACATGGTCACCTCAACCGCCAGGTCACCCATAACATTGCCTTGACAGCGAGGTGCGGACAACACTTGAGAGAAATATTACTCCCATCTGTTGAACACGGATCTGTCGGTGTAAGCACTGCATGCCGAAAGTTTTCAACGTGGCTAGCAAAGATTTTCCGTTTTTGTTACATAATAGGCGCGTGTGAAATTGTCTAACTATAGATTGGACATGGCCGGATTTCATGTCCGCTCCAGAGAACGCCTGTCGGAATTTTTCTCACAGCATACTTCCCTCCCATAAACTACTGGTATCGTCTGGTGGTGGATGCGCTATTGCCGGTTAAGCGAGTTCAAAGGCACATCAGTTCAAACCTCTCGCAACCAGAGAAAACCCGACGGATGGGCTTCCCGAGGCGCTTTCAGGCGATTCCGATCTAATGAAAACATCATCAGAAAGGTCAGGCAACACTCAACCTGTCACTTGAAAGTAGCCCTGGTCTACGGATCAATCACCATGTTTCATCATCATCATTTTCTGTTGATCACCGGAACATAGAATTGCCTTCCTTCCTCGACATCCGATGCACTACAGAGCAATATACATCGACTTGGTCATCGAAAAAAAGGACCCATCGGTCAGGCCAACCTTGGCCAATCGGTGCGACTCCGACAATCAAGTTCCGGTGTCCCCTTGTCATAATTACCTACATACATTAATGAAGGTAACTGAAGAAACAAAATTAAAACGGAAGAGTCCCTTGATTGCGGTTTTTGGGTAGAACAACTCCACATGACGCAGCACCGACGAGAAGGGCAATCTGTCTGTATGTGGTCAATTCTGGCCAGTAACTATTTCCTCCGCCATCACGAATAAGGTTGCCGTCGATCGCCCGTGCGATGATGAACAAGTCCTACCAAAACGAAACCCATTCGTCCTCCACGCTATCGCGGCCATCATTCACTATTTGAGTCACAGACCCCAGCCGTTGTGTTCGGAAGTCGCGGCCTGTGGGCTGTCTGTCTTCTTTGGGCATAGAATGCCTATCGAAGGCCTTGTTTTAACACCCCGCCCTGAGGCTGGTAAGCCTTCCTCAAAATTTCGTGGTTCATCCGATTTTCACCAGACGCTAGGATGTGGCATGCTCCTAGTGAGGGCTAATATCCCGAACTCCAGTACATACAGCATATTCCACTGTATAGTCAGGATCGCGTCCCGAACGAACGGCTTGACCCTGACTGCGCAGTAGTATGGTGTGGAGTTCACTAGCCGCTGTGCATCTCGCGCATCAGCCCAGAGCATTCATATAACAGCCAGAAAATGGAGTCGTCCAGGTGCCAAAACACCCTCCGTGGCAATCTATCAACGCTCTGCGAACGTCAAATTCATTGTAAATCTTCATGCTGGACCGGTAGAATGAGACATATCAATTGAGTTTGCAGATGAAAAGGAAGAATTTTGATATGCTACTCACTGGGTAGGGTCCCTAGGTGATAAGTAAAAGCCCACAATGATTAATTCAGCGAGGGCTGTGAGTTCCACGTTCTCTACAGCCTGCACAAGTCACATGGTATAGCGTTCACGTCGTTTGCTCTTTAGTCATGGGCCTCGTAGCTCATAAATTGAGAGATTCAGTTGACGCCGAGTTGAACCGACGATATTGACTTGAATGAGGTCAGTCGAGCAAGGTCGCCAACTACTTTATTTAGGATGACCCAGGATAAAGTGCATAAGCAAC
>JAEUWK010000836.1:11641-41150 GCA_018524425.1 Podaxis sp. AQ795752 | reverse complement strand
CCCGCACGTGTTCCTCGCGAGTATCGTGTCAAGGAGCATCGTCGCCTGATATACGACGAGGTTGGTTGCTCGCTCCATGACGCTGAAGACCTTCCCACGTCCTTCTATGCTGTCCGAGATGCCTTTGTTGGTAAGTTTTATGTTACCGTGTGGAACCCTTTTCTGATTGCTCGTCAGCTCTTGTTCTTTTGTATCTCGCCCGTTGGGTGCACCGTGACGTCAGTACGGGCAACATCATTGTGGTTAAGAGGAAGGACGGGTCTATAGGAGGAAAGTTGAGTGATTTTGAATATGCGAAGGCGTTCACAAGTGACCAGGCTAGCCCTGATCCGAAGACGGTGAGTATCTTCAAGTTTGTACTCAGCATTACACTTCTTCACGCGGCAATCTAGGGTACGCCGTATTTCATGCCGCTCGAGATTCACCGCTCAAGAACATATTACATTGCCCTCCATGATGCGCAATTTAAAGCCGAGCGAGACATCTTCACCCCGGCATCCAGACGTGGTGTAAGAGCCAACTCATCCAATGTACCCAATCCCAGCAATAGCGAAGCTTTGTCCGACAACCTACTTCCACCAAAATTTCGATTCCAGCATGATCTTGAGTCGCTTTGGTGGATCTTGCTCTGGATTCTCTTATATCGCGTCAAGCACCCTGAGGCGCTCAAGCTCGCAAACGACGTCTTTACGTATACCTCCGCCCCAAGTAGACAACGGGAGGACCTGTTTACCAGGGAATCACTCACACCATTCCTCACCAGTCGCATTCACCCCAAACTTATCCCCTGTGTTGATGACCTTGACGCATTCCGTATACTCCTTTGCAGGTCCTACCGTGACGAAGAAAGTTTCAAGAATATGCTTGACCCGACCTCTTACTCTACCATTTACTCCCTTGTGTGGTTTTCTCTAGGCCCATTAAGTGACGTCCTCGAAACTCTTGGTGATATAGTCCTTCGCGATGATACTTCGGTACCTGAGGAGCAGCGGCCGCAGTCTCAGCAGAAAAGCTCATGCTCACAGGCCCTTGGTGATACTGCCAATGCCAATGACGTCGACGACACTTATGAAGCTAACGACGCCGACTATGAACCGGAGTACGAAGGAGGCGATGGAGCGGACGAAGAAATGGTCAAGTCGACCAAACGACCGAGGAAAAGAAATAAACAAAAACAGGACAACCATAAGAGGCGACGGGAGCTGAAAGGGAACCAGGTTCCCCGCAAGCGAATGCGCTCGTGAGGTTTAGTTATTCCTGTATTGCCTTGTTCCTGTACACATGGGTGTTTCAATAGGACCCATCGATTAATGAATCCTCCTCGAATAAATCCACCAATTATAACTACCTCTCCCTCGCCAGTCGCTTCCGCTGCAGCATACCACCGCTCCTCCTTCATAGACAATATGGTCGGTTCGTCTTACCAGGCACAAGCACCCTATCTGAGGTTATCCGTGATTTTACAGGGGTTAAGGATACGAATCGCTCTTCGACCGTCGAAATCCTGGTATATTGAATCCCAGGCTCCCGTTCCGTCTGGGTTCTTCTGCGACCAGCTTTACCGTCAAGGGTAACGGCGTCGTTACCACCAAACGTCACATATGAGCCATTGGGAAGATGCATTCCAGTCGCGCAGAATGAGTTGGTCTTGATGTCCATTACGACCGCCTTACGCGTCTTGACATCCCTGAACCAACGATCAGAGGGCGAGCATACCTTGAATGTCACATAGAGAATCTGACCATAACGAACCCCAGGCAGGATGACCAGCAATTTATGCAGCATTATTCTCTGCTTTATCTAGGATATAAACACTGGCCTCATTACCGAGGAACATCTAAGGAAATGAGTTAGAAGTGGAGCAAACGAAGGGTGGGGTAAGTGGGGGCCTACCATCATGGCGCTGGCGAGCATGTTGCCACCATCCTCAAATTAGCCACTGGAAGCTCCAAAGACTGAAGTCAAAATTGTTGTAAGACTTAGTGCCCCGAAGGACACTAAGGGAAAACGCATGGGATCCTGAGTCAGTGGAGAGGAGGGAGGGGGAAGGGGAATAAAAGAAGGAATGATGGAGGGTTTCTAGGTTCAGAAATGTGAATTAGGCTAAGCACAGCTTTGACTTAAGTTAGCCATCACCGCACGATGCCACAAAAGGCATGCGGGCAATGCATGGTCCCAGACGGAGATGGCGGTTGTGCTGTCATGTATGTTCTCGAATGCATACCTCGGTTCCACAACTGATGTGAAGTATCATCAATGGAGCAAGTAGCGTGGGATCACATGCGGCACAGATGAAGTCACACTCTTCAACAGTCTTCAACTGACCCCGCTGTTCCGAAATGCTAGGGACCACTGAAGCGGGAGGTGACGGTGTGGATAAACGAAATCCCAAGTCATAGATCACATTATTAGTTCCCGCTTTTCAGGTTCGCACATGAGCCCTCCAATTAAATGCTTCCGCCAGATGTTAGTAGCCTCCATGCTGCCATCACTGATCACCTCATTGGCCAGCACTCCTGACATTTTATTTGTCATAAAAATAAGGGCGTTGTTTGTTTACAACATATCAACGGACGAATAGTTGAGTGCATGCACACTGGTGGATATAGCATAAGCGAAGCCACACAACCCAGGCGATGGCTCAGGAAAGTGGCAGTTCTGCCCCAGCACCGATCAATTCCTGGAAAAAAACGGCGACTACTGCCCTGCCAACAGTCATCGATCACCATCTCTCCTGCATCTTGTTCGAATCCCCCCGTCTCTGAACTTTTGCTCATATCCTCGGGCCTCAGAATAGACTGACCTGAAACGTGGTGGTCCGGTCACAAGCACCATGTTGTATCCCCTCGTGGGCTCATCTCCAACACGGACTCTGCAATGTCTGCTGATGCGCCTCGACTCTCGTCAAAGATATCTTGTTCAATAGCCATTTCCTCTTGATATGTTTGTCTCCCGAAGTGAGCTGTGGTTTTGATTCGGAACAAGCGTCATGGTCAACATGCGCAGGTTTGTATTTGTCGACTCCTTTGGTCAATGCGGATTTCGGCAANGGAAAAGGTTGGGAGTTCTGGTAGGGGGTCTGCTGGGTGGGATTCATCCCATGCTAAACCAGGAGTGGGCAGGAACCCATGTGATAGCACAATGGCCGGGGAAGCCATCACCATGTGATGAGAGGAGGGAGCTACCTCAGGGGACATATCCAGCTCCTTGCGTACCGGCACAAGGGACTGGGCAGTGGACTTGGGGGTAGACACATTGTCATCATTCTCATAGTCATCGTTGCTGGAGTGGGTGACAGCAGCAGTGTCATCATCATCGCAGAGCTTGAAGCTCTTGTGGGTTTGTTCTAATAGCATGCAATCCATAGAGACAGACCACTTGCCAAGGGAAGGGGTGGGGGATGGGGGACGTCAAATGAAGTTATCGTCGTCCTGGACGTCGTTGAAGGGGGCGCAGGAAGCAGCCCGGGGTTGAGTAGTAGAGGGCGCTAAACTAGCGCTCGAACACCGGTGGCGCAAAACTTTGGAACTAGCTTTGTTTATCAATCCAGAAACACTGAAGGCACTCTTAGAGTCTGCCATAGCGATTTAGAACCGAAATCTGTATTCCTTGTGTTACGAATAACCAGTCCACAGAGTTGGAGGTGGTGGTTACTGAGAAAGGAAGGTGTTCGGCAATAATCTTGCAAGGCTATTGCCATCGACACCACAGGTCACTATGCAGAGTGGGTTGCAACACCTCTCTCCGCTCGTCACTCACGAAGGATTCCGCCCATCGTCCTTGTCATGCTCAATCATGCTAAACAACCTCCAACTTTTGGCGCTCTGATCCCGAATATGAATGCAATGGCCCTTGGGCCATCCAGTCTATACCAGTACTTGCCTTGGAACTCGGAAGTGTCCTTGTGCTTTCATGTGTCCCTTCCGATCGAAATTCGACTGCCCACTAGATTTGTTGCTCAGCATCGGCCAAATAATCGCGCTGCCAGTCTTCGACAACCGATGAATCTATCACTACTATTGGGAGGAAATAACCGTGATAATGATGACTGTTTTTCTGTTTCTCGAGTAGTTTTGTTCTCCCCAAGAGGGTCGTGCTGCTAAGAGGAGATCCCAAGGATAGTCAAGGTCTGTGAGTTGAAATAACATCCTTGAAACACTTTTGAAACAACACACTTGTAACAATCATTCACAAATATCTCTATGAGAGCCAACATATTGAGCCTTTGTAGGGCCCAAAAGCCACTATTTAATGCCATCTGATGGACTACTTCCCAGTATGGGGTGTGATTACGATGATATTCCAGAGGTATTGCATAGTAGCTCCCACAAGAGACACGTACTTGATATGCAGTCTCCCCTGTTTCACTCTTTTAATGGGCCTGCGTACTGCGCGACAATGTTCCCATTTACTTAAAGAACGTCAAGTTAATGTGCAATGAGTTTAGATGCTTCTTTCTAACTAGCGAGACGTGGCATGACCTAAACCACCGACGCAGAAGCGGGTTGATCATGGTATCATAAACTATCCTGGGCTTTGGCAGTAGAGTACGACGGTGGGTCATCCATTTAGTCCTGCAACGCTAGACTTGGCTGCTGGAGCCTAACATTACCACTGATCATAGGTCCCTTGGTTAGTGTAAGAACACAACTGATAATAAACTCAGTACTGGAAGAGTTGCGCAAGAACTGGAATGTATTCTATACCTGTAAGAACACAAACGATAATAAACTAAGTAATACTCAGTAAGGTACAATAGGAAGGGTATAGGATAGTAACTAACCTCCGTACTCGAAGAGTTGCGGGAGAACTGAGGCTTACATCGTGCCAAGCTGTAGTATAAGTACCTATGATGACAATAATGGCAAGTACAACAGGTGCGCATTGACCAGACTGTAAGATAATAGAAACACAAGAGATTTACGCAGTCCATGGTCCAAGTGTGTCGTGATGACGTCGACGCGGATTTGATAAGCTAATAGTTAGCTCAATACTCAGTCCTTGCGATCATTCCCCAGGAGGTTCTAATGGCTGCCAGGTCGAACCTTCGGTCAAATTTGAGGATAACTGACCAAATGAATAGGCTTGAAGCTAGCCTGATATGGCGTTACCAGGTAATCGAGGTTTCATGTGAATGTCAAGCTGAAAGTCATTAAAACATGGGGATCCATGACACTACACACGGCGTTACTCCTAACATCTCTTTGCAAGCATCATAGAAGAGAACCCAACATTGTTGAATGATGTGTCCATGAAGTGGCGCACGACTCGACATTATTCATATCGAACTGATCGAAGAGTTGTATGGGATCCAGTCATACATTAAAACATCATGTTTAAGGGAACGAATTCTATATATCATGATGCTTGTTCCAGTTACCTGCGACCAATCAGGATCGGTAGCCAGTGCAGAGGTTTTTATTTAGGATATCAAGTCGTTACATAACTCCAGACACCATATGTATTTTATCACAGAAATACAATCGGTACATTTATCAGTAGGGATGACCAACAAGAAGGGATACCGATTTCAGTTTGATATTGTCTCGAACAGGCTGTATCCCTTATTGTTCTTGAATCGGGTCTCTGAATCGGTTGTCTGCCTCGATTAATGTACCAGTTCTGTTTCTGCGATAAAAATATACATGGCATCTCGAGTTATGTAACGACTTGAAATCCTATTTAAAACCTCTGGCTCACATTCTGATTGGTCTCAGGTGAATGCATCCCCTTGTCGCGGAATTTTCTCACCGCGGCCATAAATATGCTCGGTTTTACATTTCAGATCCTCGAAGATGGTTTAATTCGGGATCAGCATCATGTTTCCTTTTCCGGTCCGCAAGAGAGGGATATATACAGGTAGTGCTATCGCTTCTTGTTATAACTCTTTCCCTTATTCATAAAGCAGATACTCCAGGTCATGGACTCACCCGACAAAGCATGGCTTACGTCAGGGATCCAGCCAACAAGGATTATTTGCCTCATTTCGGGATCAATCCTGGTGTGTGGTTTCAGAATCTGTCATGACTCGGGAAGGCTGACAAGAGAAGGTCTTTGATTATCTATGTAGTTTGGATCGGGAGGTACGCAGCACCCCATTTCGATTTCATGGCAGCGCTGAAAATACATTGAAAGGTTAAATTGATATGGAAAAGGCGTATGGGCAGCCGCGCTACGCTATTGTTCCTCGTCAACCGTTACATCCCGTACTTTTATGTGTTTATTGCTCTCGAAGGTGAGATGTCCGACTTCAATTCATCTTACACGCAACAAATGCTCTCTAGAATACTGGGTCTTTCCGCCAATTCGAGAGGTAAGCTCATCCCAAACCTTGCTTGAGCTCGATTTGTATCTCGTTTTTCTCGGCTTAGGCATGCCAACGTCGTGACATAGCAAATAGCGGTGAGTCCCACACGACTGCTCGGCAAGTTTAACGCACTCCTCACAACACAATCCAAAGTCATTGTTGCCATGGGGCTTACAACATCGGAATGTGTGCTTCAGTTCTCGGCTCCATATCAATGTGAAGATAACACACCACTTAGTGATTCTCGCTTTGAGAACATGGGCAATTTGGAAGAGAAGTCGCATCATTCTCGGTACCCTGGGGTTGGCGGCATGTATCAAAGTTCCATTAGTACTTGTGGCCTTATACCACATGCTCAAGGATGTTCACTGTAAGCACCAGTCCTCGCTTTTGTTTGCAAACTGAGGCCTAACGGGTTGCAAACAGACATCAATGTTTCACCCACTGAGATAGTCTGCATTAATCCCGTCGTGGGACATTGGTCATGGGAAACGCTCATTTTTGTTGTGATCCTACTGGTCGAATCTAGTATGCCCAATGAGCAGCTGCTTTCCGCGATATTTCACTGACTCAAGCCACAAGTAATCGCTATATTGACTCTGATTAAAACTGTTGAAGGTCTCGTTTTCCCCTCCTTAACGACGGGATAACTAACGCTGACTCGTTACTATAGCTCGACATTCCAGCTCACAATGGTTTTTTAGGATCCACTATATGGGTATGCTGCACACGGAACGACCGGCAGAATGACTCACGTGGCACCCCATAGGAATCATTTATTATTTCTTTAATCTTTGTGAGTCGATGACTCATGTCACAAGGGAACAATCTAACTAAGGATCGACCATCGAACATGGAGTGATGACTATTGTAAACCTCATCGGAACTGTCCACCTCCACGTATGTCTTTTATTCTGTCAAGTGGGCTGCTCGAGTGACGCTATTTGGCAGAACATGGGCTTCCAGTCGTTTGCCATGTATGAAAAACAGCACTCCACTCTCAGTGAGGTTGTTTCTGACGTCTACAATAGACTCCAGGGTGTCTTCCAGTCCGTACTGTGTAATCGCGTCATATTTCTCGCCCGTGAACCATCCGATCTTGGAATCGGAGCAAGCCAAACGTACTTGATGAGCACTAGTACGCTAAGCATAACTGTATTCCAAATCCTCTCCACTGACTTATCTTTTTCTGATGGCTCAGTCGAGTTCCGTAAGCAGCGAGTTACTTCCTAGAGTTCCCTAGATATTATGGATTGCAATGGCATGATCTTTGGAGACATAAAGCCATGGAGTGCCAAGGGTAGTATCGCATCTTGGGGCTCCCTGGAGAGCCAGTATAAATGGTGAACACTATATTATCCTCAATTAAAATCTGGCACGCTCTCAGTGAACCTTCTGTGCTTGCTGACACTTGAGTGATGCAGCACGCAACAATCCACAGCAACATGTTCAATCGAAAAACAGTTGGCCATATTGAACCTAGTAGCCGTTCCAAGAGTTTACCACCCTTGGGTCCTTCTGGGAGGATCTACATCCCACCAACGCTGACTGTAGCTTCACCTGCAGCCACCGAGACCGTCCAGTGTCAAAGCCCTAGTAACCTAAGGTCAGATCCCTGCCATCTCCGTCTCGTTGAAGCGTTGCGTGAGAATATCAGATATATTTATCGAACATCGAAATCAAGAATCATTGAAAAACTTGCAACCTCAGCAGGAAATTCCCAATGCCACCTCTTGGCATCATAGAAGATAATTTGTTCAATGTCAAAAGGTTTTGACTTCAAACATATCAGGAGCCGACTCTATAACTATTGACACTTGGTTCGGTGTTGTTCAAATAGTTAGAACTGTTGATGGCAGTGCTGGATACTTCTGGTCCCCGTTGACTTCTGATATGTCACCTTGGTCACACCGTCTGGTATTCTTAACCAAGTTACGCTCGCTCGACCGAACAGCCGGCTGGAGAAGTTGGAAGGAGTCATCAAGGCAAGCACGTCTAGGATTAGGAGAGTGGTTGTGTGAGGGGCAAAACGTGTAGAATACGAGTAAGTGGAGTGACAAACCCTATGAAAGCCCGACGTCAGAAGTTGAGGCGCACATAGGAGTCTATCTCATGGCCATCATCGGCACTTCTCGTCTTTTTTACCCACCGTATTCAAGGTAAGAATTTCAATTGATCTTCTGATAAGACAAAATACGCACGCTCAACTTCTGAAAGGCTGTGGATGCTGGGAAGTCCTGGGCAGAGGATACGTCTGCCACTGTTACTGGCCATCCCCCACTCAGACTCGACTCATGGACGCACACGACACTGCATGGATTAGTGCAGGGATCCTATCCTCTCGCATTTATTGTGTCATTTCAATAACGATACTGGTGGGCGTGTATCACGCGGTCAGCTGGTATGAGCCTGCTGACAATTAAAGCAAGGTCTTCGATTACTTATGTACTTTGGACCAAGAGGTGCGTACCACTTCCCAGCCACAAATATCTTTCAAGGGCTCTTACAACGATCCTTACAAGGTGAACCTGGTATGGAAACGACGGTTGGGAAACCTGGCAACCGTTTTATTCCTTGTAAATCGGTACCTCCCCTTTATCTATGTGTCCTTTGCTCTCTCAGGTAAACGTTTGGCTGGGGCATTTAATACTCAACGTTCAGTAATGAGTGGTACCTAGCATATTGGATAACCGGATGGTCACAAGAGGTGAGTTTATCCTACTGGCCTTAGCCACAGCTATCTCCTGAATCGCGTCATAAGGCTTGCCACCATCGAGATATAGCGAATGCTGGTGGGTCATTGAAACCAATTCCTGCTAGTTTACGACCTAACACTATTACCAGTGGTCATCGCTACTGGTTTGACTATATCTGAGCGTGCGTCTTCTATGATCCATGCCCTGTGAAGGTAGATTTGACGGTGATCGAACAGTGATTCTTTGTCTACGAACATGGGCTATCTGGGAGGGTAGTAAGGCAGTTATGGGGATCCTCGTCGTAGTGGGGTGCATAAAGGTTCCGTCGGTACTCTTTGCCGTATACGATATGCTGAAGGACGAACATTGTGAGCCCCACTTTATTTAGGCACGGTCCATCAACTAGACACAGTCCACAGACATCAGGATCTCCCCGACTGAAATCGTTTGCATTAACACTATTACCGGTCGTTGGTCCTGGGAGACTCTGACCTTCGTCATCATCCTGGGGGTCGAGACTAGTAAGGATATCTAAGGGCCACCGCATGTATTTTATTACTGAGGAGCGGATTCTAGTAATCGCAACCTTAACTCTGATCAAGGCTGTTGAAGGTAACATCCTATTGAAACTGATGAAAACGCTTTTTATCATACTGGTGCAGCACGGCAGTCCAGTTCCCGATGGTTCTTTAAAGTTCATTACATGGGTTTGTTGCTCGGCCAATATATGAATAACAAAACGATTGACTGATCGACACTAGGCATTATATACTACTTCTACAATCTACGTATGTCGATCCCATTCAAATCAATCTGGCGCAGGTAATGTGTGTCCTTAGTTATGACAATTGTTAACGTTATCGGAACTATCTACTTCCATGTATGTGGACGTATCCCACTCGTATAAAGACTGACTCACTAACCGACGTCCTTGGATAGAACGTGGGGATTGAGTCGTTCGCAATGTGAGCAGAAGCTGAAATTGTTGGCGTAACGACCCACTCAATATGGACAGATTGCAAGGCGTTTTTCAGTCTGTGCTGTGTAGCCGGGTCATATTTCTCGCCCGGGAACCATCTGGGTTCGTGATGGGAACTTTGTCCGAGCAGTACATTTCCAGCCACTACTAGTAGTTCGAATCATCTTTGCCTACCTTGAAGCTAAGAAAGCATGTGCTGTTCCATCTCACGCAGATAAACAGGACAACCTGAGGAGGCGTACAACACAGAAACCCATAGTTGGGCTATGGCCGTAGTCACAGGCCCGTATGACAACCATCAATTTGTTCTGAACACTCACGAATCTAAGTAACGATGCAAGAAACCGTGACAGATTCACCAATAGCTTCTCTTAAGGGATCCTCAGAAGTTTATACTTGATCACTGTTGAAAATAGCTGCGACACTCGAAGTTCATCGCCTACCGCGGCACTTGTTTTCTCAGGTGCTCTAGAGTCGGGACTATTTGAACGGAGTGAAGTCTTAACGCGAGTGCACTTGCCCCCGCTAAAGACCACCATCAGAAGGGTGAAGTGTTTGACGGACTTGCTTATGGATGTTACTGAAAAAGAAAAACAAAGTGTTCACTAGGAAGCGGTGGATTTAAGAATGTCGTACCACTAACTAACCATTCATCAAATCACAAGCTCGAGTGGTTGATGCCTTAGACCTTAAGGCACATCTCTTCATGGACAATTCCGTTGGGAGGGAAAATACCGCTTGTGACCGTCGCGATGATTGACCGGATTATCGGTATCTGGGCACGAGTCAGATAACTTTGAAGTGAGGGTCGATATTCAGTTTCACAGTCTAGATACGTTAATTGGGATGAAGGTGGGCCGTCAGCTCATGTGAGCCTCGTGTCATCGGCATGATTTGACTCAGACTCCCTGTTGGGCGTTGTCCACGGGCTCAGCCCTCAGCGCCCAGGTATGGTGTATGATTCCCCTGCACTTTGAGTAGCAACTTATGAAGAAAACCATAAAGGACGGGAAGCATCGAATTATAAAAGCCATCCAAGAGAGGGATGAGTCTTCGGTGATCTTCACCGTTTCGAGACATACAGCACCTACCTCTCTAATCGTGATAGCCAATAAGTTCTCTGCCTTCGCTGTTGTTCTTGCTACTATCTTCGGTACTGTCATTTTGATTGTCAATTTTTGCTGTTAATCGTCTTGCTGACCGCCAAGCTTTGGCATCCACTGCGATTGCGCAGATCCCCACCAATTGCTCCAGGACTTACGAGGTCGTGGCCAACAATATCTGTGACGGTATCTCTGCTGCGCAAAACGTATCCACATGGCCTCACCTGGTTTTTTCGTCCGTGGCTTGCGTGACGAGATTAACAACTTTCGTGTGCGCATTCTTTGCAACACAGGTTTCAACTGGCGCATGTCAACACAGGAATCATTAACCCAGACTGTACCAACATCTGGGTTGGTGAGGTTGTTAGGCATTTTATCTGTCAGCTGAGCCGTTACCGCTAACAGCCACATCCATCCTGGGTGTCATGCGGCGTCAGACCATTTGCCTGGGGATTCAAGGTCAAGATACACACGTCGTTATCCCAGGCGACTCATGTTGGGACATTTCCGTTGCCGCCAGTGTTGATTTGGCGACATTGCCTGCTGATAACCCAAACGTCGATCACAGTTCATGCAGCAATATCCACCCCAATGGGGTCAGTTTCTCTGGTCTGCGAACGATAATAGTAGTTTACGAACTGCCTTGTGAACAGGTCCTTTGCACCGCCTCAGAGCTGATTTCCTATGATCCTTGAAGTGAAACTGACGGTATTTGGCAGGAGGGTGGGCACCGGGTAGGAGGTACAGGAAGAGCGTTTGATTCAGTGGTCTCAAAGTGGACTTGGCAGTGGTGTTTCCTCCTTTGCTGGGCTAGCACTCGGAACTGCTTGTCGACTTATGGGGAGAAAATAATCATATAATACGAACACGATGTCCTTGGATATGGCTATGCAAAATCTTCTGCAATTAGAACCAAAAGTGTCAGAACTTTAGGAGGAATACAAGCGTTCAGCGGCAAAAGAGATGCCGTTTCTAACGTGCGTTAACGTCAAACGCTGTGCAAAGGGTCTGAAGATTCTACGTAGAACACTTGCTTCGTGTTCTGCACTGATGATATCGTCCACCCGGTTGAATTCCCAGTTGGCTCTCCGGCTCTCTAGGAATTTGGACGCAATTTTGACACAAGTCCACACCCTACGGAATCCTGGTTTTGACCCCCAGCACCGTGTACAGATGCCTATCTCCGCAAAAATCCAGGTATCAAGTGTCCTAGGTATTGTAATTACGGTGTCGGATCTCTGCGCTGTTTATGCTATGCTTGGGCTATGCCTTTGGCCCAGTTAATCAGGTTACATCATGTCCCTTACAGGCATTGAAATATTGACCGATTGAGTTGTTACTAGTTACGGGTACGTGTATACTTGAATGCTGTGTTAACAGCAATTCCTAATGTGGGGCTATCATATCGTGGCATGTCGTAACTAACCGTATATATTGAGTTGAGCTTCGAACTCCCTTCTCAAACCCTCTTTCCTCCCTTTCTCACTTGCATACATTTTTGTACTTCTCTTGAGTCCAGCTTGACATCATGACGTCCGTCTTTGGTGAAGCCAGCACCGTCGTCGGCGAGGCTTTCAGAACAGGTGACGACTCCTCCTTCCGGACGAGAGACTTCTCTGTCAAAGCCAACGCGTCGAGTCCGCTGAAGGCCAGTGTAACGAGTAAGGGCAAGCCGAAAACCGACGAGTTCTTCGCTACTATGGATTATACTCTTGAGGAGCGACCGTTCTTCATTAGGATTGGCAAAGATGGTGTCATTGCCGCGTTGGAGAAGTTGGATCAACAGCTTGTTCAAGTAGGTCATCATTCGTGCTGGAATGGGACGTAATACTAACTCTGAATAACTAGGCTGGACGGAGCAAAGTCCTTTCAACTAAAGCACCGACCGATTGGACTGGGAAGGAGGTCATCCCCGGACGACTGGGGTTAATCAATCATGGGTGCGTTTTCAATCATGCATACTTGTATTACCCTGATCGACCATGCATAACTCTAGTGGTCTTCCAAAGATCTTAACCAGACCCGGCCGTTACCCTGGTTTTCCCCTTCGGAACTGGTGGGCGCGTTCTTGGTGTGGCACAAAGGGTGTCTCGGACACCGTTATTGAATTCCAAGGTCTTACCGTTGTCCAAGTTTCGCAAAACCAAGCAGCCGTGGTTTCTGACCCACAGAATCATATCTTCGTCATCAAGAACTCTGGGTTTGTTGCGTTTGCTGTGGAAGGCACGTATGATGTGTTGTCAATTGTGGATATGACGCACTTGCCGACTGTGGTTACGGACCCGTTGACGAAGGTCACTCTTGGGTGGACACATGAGGTAAAGATGATGAGTAAAGTTGGAGACGCAGGGAGTAAAGAATACGTTGTCGCTACATTGTAAGTGGTTTTGGTCTTGATATATGGCCCGTCTACTAACAATCCGTGACAGCTTGAACATCCCAGCCAGCAACTGTGCGATACTTCAGAGAGGAGACGAACTTTTACTCTTGGGTGCTGGTCAATCGGTCATCACCAATCCGAACGTTACTCTTCGCGGTTTGTACACTCTTGGAGAGAACCAAATAGAAATGCCCACGAAGGACATGTAGGTCTCTTGTCTTCGAAACGAGACCTGATCACTCATGCTGATCGTTGCATTTTAGCTTCACTCGAGACCAAGTCCCAGTCAGCTTGAGGATCTACCTCAAGTGGGAGTTGACCGAGCCGCTCAGACTCGCAACTCACGGATACGCAACACCATATGAAGCCCTGCGGGATAAAACCCAATCGATCTTGACGCAAATCGTAGCTCATCTTGACTATTCCGCCATGGTCGGTCCATCCCCTTCGCAGGGTGCACTCCGTGTATTAACGCGATAAACTTCAGATCAAACAAAGGTCGTTGGGACCGGATAATATGGAAGACGGAACTGATGCGTCTTCTGCGTTTTTGGATGCTCTCAGGACGAGAGCGATGGATGAGATGCACCAGGCCGCTTTGGAGTACGGTATTGTACTCAAAGACCTTGGTAAGGTTTCTACCCGTATTCTTCAACAAATACTGATATCGAGTCTAGCGGTTATCGACCGTCAATTCAAGGGCGAAATCGCCCATACAATGGACAAACTAACAAGTGAGTAAACTGAGACTCACCTTCACTCGACCTTGTACTGACTTCTATCTCTAGCTCGTGCCCTTCAAGCCCAAGTCGAAGCCGCAAACGTCGACCGAGAGAACAGCAACAAGGTCAAACAAGAAGAAGGCGTACTCTCCGTTACCCGTATCAAGGCTCGAGCGGCCAATACTCAAGCCGACGCGGAAGCATACCGCGTCATCGCAGCAGCCAAAGCTCAAGCAGAAAAGACTCGTATCGAAGCAGAGGCTCAAGCCGAAGCTACACGGCTGGCGGCTAAAGCCGAGGCTGATGCGATTCTGACCAAGGCACAAGCGGACACACAGGTGCTTGATCAGTTTGCAAGGGAGATGGAGATGCGGAGGATTGAGGTCGCGAAAGTTAAGGCGTATGGGTCGAGGACAATTTTTGTGCCTTCGGATGCTACTGGTGCGCAGATGGGAAATGCGTTGGCGGTTGGGATGGCTGCTGGGTTGGGAGCTGACGCTCGTCGTGCTCGTGAGGTGTAGTGGCAGGCACCACGGAGGCCGTTGTGCCTTGGGATTGTTTTATTAGTACTTGAGTGCCGAGCGCCGAGGAAGACATTGGACACCTGATTTTCATCAAGAACACGCTCATTGATTTGGTCCTCTTTATTGATTTGCTTAGATATTAACCACGTTCCCTAAATCCGGTTTCATCTCTACTCCCTGTACTTCTACGCTAGATACCCATACTCAATACCCGAGAATTACTCCCGCAGCCTAAGTTTTCTTATACCTCTGGACCCCAGGTCCTCTCCATAATATCAACAATATCTGCTTTTGCTTGATAATGCTGAGCCTAAGAAATATATGGCTACTCCTTAGCAAGGGGCAAACCCACTGGTCACCCGCAAAAAACCGTATCCTTGCTCAATGGTCAGGGGTTTCATGAGTCAGGGTGTGGGCTCCCATGGTCACCTGCAGGCTTTAAAGCCGAGTTGGGCGCTTTGGCGTGCCATTCGGGGGGGACTCCTTTTCTTTAAATGCTTCAGATGCATGGTGGCACAACCAAGGATGCCCGGGGCGCTACTTCTACATGGCTGAACAACTCAGGTCTCGCTATAAACATCCTGTTGACCAGAGGGTGAGTTCCTTCGAGTATGGGCATTTCATCTAAGTCTGGATGGAAAAGTCCATTCTCTGGCAAAAGCCGAGTCCTTTCAATAATTGGCACGAAGGGGAGCGCTCGGAATTCTGTTGACTACTTTTTAGATATAGCAACCGCTTCATCATTGCCCTCTACTAGAGGCATTGACACCCAGCGGCGTCGGCACTTGTTGAGAGTTTACTTCCGCGCGAAACGGCCTAGAAAATCGACAAAGGCTCCCCTCAGAGAGCAGGGTCAATGCGACACAAACTCTAGCACTGAGCCCTAGCTTACCATGGTCCTGCGAAAAATTGAACACATTGGAACTAGTGTCATGGAGCGGAAAACTACACATCCTGCCTCTCAAGCGGCTAGACTTATGGGGCAGCCTGCAAGGATTGGTGTTGGGCCAGTGAATCATTGTAAGCCCGCAGCGGCGTCCGCGGGGCTTCACTAGATAAAGGATAAGACTCACGATCACACAAAGTGAACAGACTCGAGGTCTCGGTTGGTTTTGTAGGTGTCCACGCGTATACGAAGAGTGAAGCAAGTAAGAGAACGGGGGGAAGGAAGAATCCCTCTATCGTTCGAGATATGACAGCTTCTATATCCCCCCATGAAGAGAAGATAGTTATAATTAGTTGTCGTCACGAGATCAGTACGATCGTTGCTCGTAAGTCGTTTATCAGTNGAAGAGAAGATAGTTATAATTAGTTGTCGTCACGAGATCAGTACGATCGTTGCTCGTAAGTCGTTTATCAGTCTAAACGGTCGTCTGTTTACAATCATCTTAGATAGATAAGAACACGTTCGGGCACAAGCTGATTGACCAGTGAGCACTGTTTGACAAGGTGGCCAAGGCCAGGATTCGCACGTTGAATACCTTCCTCTGGTCGATTACCATCTCACCCGACGTGTCGGTAGTTGTATGTACTTGATCGTGGCCAGCTGTGACAGTCTCGAACTACAACCTGGTATTGGAATCTTGGCTACTAGTGCTAATGAATATGCATCATTCTTCAAGAAAGACTTTAGAATGGAACAAATGTACCCGAGAATCTTACCTAGGTAACTGGGAGATGATAGGAATGGAATAAGAAAATACTCGTTAACCTTTTTTTTACTCTAATGTTGCCTTGGTTGTGGGTCATGACCCCCTTAGAGAGGGTCTCGTTTCTTAGGAGTTTATATTTCCATCCGCCAGGAACCCTCCTAGTACCTTGTGTGCAAATAGAATCGGTATAATGCTGATGCTTTGACAGAAATCTCTCCAGTAACCAGGCAGCGGAATGATGTACCCTCTGATATGACAAGGTCACACCTACAAAAGGATGGGTCTGGCTTTGGAACCTTCGACCTCCATCGACCGTCTGTTGCATCGGCCGAGAACCAGAGAAACGAATCGTCTATCTCCATGTGAGCGGGAATTTCACCCGGAGACATAATAAGGTACGTCCTATGTTGGGTCCCCTGCGAACATGAGTAACGTCCGAACTCTTAGGAAACCTAAGTGGGGAGTGAGAATTAAGTGCAACAAGGCACCGGATCCGGTGAATAATATGTGAGTGTGATACTTGATCGATTGATCCATTATCCGCTGCATGGTTCAAGCAGGCTCCCTTAGTCTGCCGAGTACGCCGAATGAAGGGCGAGCCCGAGTTCTCCTTCAACAAGAGACGATCACAGATCTGTTGAATTACTTCAACAAGCCGGTCCTACGGATTACGACTCGCCTCCGCTGGCTGATGACGAGGTTCCTGCAGTTGTTGATAACTCCAAGGTGCAACAGCAGGTGAGCACTGAGAGTGTGATATAACAGAAGTATTAAACGGCATCCTCGAATAGTCGATTTCGAGAACAATGGCGTCAATTCTATGTATTGGAGCCACCCGTTGTATAATATGGGTATGTCTCGCAAAGAACCCGTGGTTTCGTAACCTCATGAGGTTTTCTCTGGCCAGGCGATGATGACACTGGTTTCGTATCCGTTGAAATGGTACTGATTCGGCTTAACACGACCTTCACTCCTCAAGGCATCTTTCCCGTTCTCTCGGATAACAAACCAAAAATGACAACAGCACATGGATTGGGTATGACGCTGCGGTTTGCATCGAAATGTTCGAACCTTGGGTTGTGGACGTGTATAATGGAACCATCGGCACGCTCACTACCCTCAGGATCGTCGACAAAGCGAACGCAGCCAAAGATACTCACATCTCTCCATTTTATCAGTGACCCAAATATTAGGAGGGAATTGACCTCAAGGAGGATGGAGTCGGTCTATGTCGTCGCTCATGAAGATAGCATCAACCAGCTGGTCAAGGTTCGTGGAGATTCCCCTTAAAACTAGATCTTCGTTCAAGCACAACTCCAGGACAATGGGAGAGATTCGGCTTATGTGCCATCCCCCAATGTATGTGCTACATCTGATGTCCCTGCCCGCATAGCCAACTGAGCTCTTTAAAAACAGATAATCTCGCACACCGACGGCTAAGGTGCTTAAGGCTCCACCTTTCTTTTGGCTGAAGCATTTGAGACAACTAAGGCCGCCTCCGATGTAAGCAATATGCTTCCGTATTTCATCGGTTCAGGATCCTTGGTCGTGCGCATATACCCCGACCTCGTGCTCGCATTTGCTTCAATAGATCCTTTGGCGATGATCATTGCCCTCGTCGTTATCTTTCTCCTAGGATTAATGGCAGCGCTATTTGTCCCCCCGATTACCACTTGGAATCCCAAGACGAGGATTCGGGCTGTATTCCTGGCTTGCTGCATTTCGAGCGGAAGAATTGGTTGGGATGACTGAGAAAAAAACGGGAGAGGGGAAACGATATATCTCTGTCGATTTGCCAGTCCAGAAAGGGATGGATATTGGGGAGCATGAGAAGCAGGTTGGGGGTATGAGGTTTCGGTATATCCCTTGACAATTTCATTCTTCATTCGTTGCCTGATTTGTTATGACGTTCGCCTCGTGCGCGACAGAGAGAGTTTAACACCGATGTCACGACTTTCTCAAGAGATTGCACGGGTGGAGGATTTGGCGCCCGCGAAGAGTCTTCCTGCTTGACCCTCGGCTTGAATCATCGGTGGGGTTCGATCAAGTATGGCTCATTTTGTTGCTACATCTTGTGTCCAGTAAATACCAGTAATAATGCGACTGTTGTATCTATATGATCTTTGCAACGGCGGCGCTACACGTCGAATGGGCGTTGAGGGGTAACAACTTGAGGTACCCCTGGAGCGGCAGTGGCAGGGCTCCGTATGAGGAAACGACCTCAAAATCCGTACAATTATCGAGTGCCTGGGTACGCCGTCCGTTGGGCTGAAGCATATTTCGGGGGAGATAAAGGGCATCGGGCCCTGGCGACCCCTCTCTTAGTCGAAGGTTGTGGTGTCCGTCATGCATTATAGACGCATGGGCAGTAGAGCTAAAAACGGACAAAATTGCTCTGAACTGCAGAGCAGGGAATAGTCTCTGATGTAAGACTCGGTCTAGGACACCGGCATAACGGGGGAAAAAAACTCCTGTAGAGTTAGGCAGTCTGGAGAAGGGGGCCAATGGACATACGAATCGAAATTGGCACGAGAATAATTTCATTCTTCAAGTTATTGCATTAGGTTCAAAAACCAGCTTCACCGCCGACGAATGGTGGGTGGGACGATACGAGTGTATTGGCGAAGAGTCATGATTCGATGCGTCATACTGCATATTACAAAGAACGGAGCTGATCCATATGCATAGGCCCGACACCACCACCGAAATACAGAACCATCGACATGCTCCGGCGCCTCCTGTGAGTACAATTTTTGGGTGTAGTTGCTTACACCTTGAAACCACGGGACTTGCGGCGACCACGAGCTTGCTCGAACTAAGTGGATGGTAAGCGCGGTCGTTCGGCGAAGCGACAAAATTAGTACCTTGCGGCCCTTGGAGATAGTATATGGCTTCTTGTGTTTGTGGGGTCCCATGCCAAAGTGTTTGTTCGCCTCACGGGCAGTCTTCACACCGCGGAGGAGAACAGTGTTTGAACCAGTGGGTGCCCGGAGAGCGAGCTGGTCAAGGGTTATGGCCTCACCACCAGCTTTGAGGATGCGCTCCTTTGCCGCGCGGGTGAATCGAAGGGCAGCAATGGAGAGTTTGGGAACCTCCGTTAGACGGATATCATCAGTGACTGTGCCGACTTGGACGATGATTTTGGAGTCACGGTCAGGGGTTTTTGAGGTCTCTGTGACGATGCGGGAGAGGGAGAGGGGAGGCCGGTTGACCTTGGAGAGGAAAAGGCGGTGTAGGATGACCTATTAAAATTCGGAGATAAGATATTAGGTCTGAATGTTTTTTGTCCCATGGGATCGAGATTGACCTTGTTAAACTTGGAGTCCGTGCGGCGGGCCAGGAAGCGGTAAAGCTAACAGAAACAACGTAGTAAACCCAGGCGTTTGACCATTTATCCAAATCTCTAACTCACCTTGACGAGAAGGAGGAGGTAGGGATCCTCGCTCTTGGGGGCCGTGCGTTGGCCCTTCTTGACGTGGTGCCTGGCGATGTCGATACCCTATCCACCGTGTTAACAGCTTTCTGCACGCTGTCGAGGACGATGAGCTCACCATCTTGGTTCTTGCCGGAGTTCGTGTTTGGGTATGTTATCCCCTACACCGAGGCTTGATGAACTGTGCAGTCTGGAAATAAGGTTCAGGCTCCGATGGAAATGGGGCGTGTTCCGAAAACCTCCCTTTCCTCTCGACGTCTATATATCTGTTATCATCATAGCTATGCGTCTGCAATCTTGTGAATAACCTGTGTCACCCCAACATCAATAAGAACGTGCAAATGACGAACTGTGCCATCCTTTTGAAGTCCTGGTCTCCGTCAGTCCGGTTTGTTGGGGCCCGCGTCCGTGCGCAGGGACTGTTAGCGCCCATATGTGACGTTAATATTGAGCCTCTGCCACAAACACATACAAACACCTTCCTTTGCTTGGAACCATCATGGTGAGTTTTCGCTGGCAGGCATGACGACGAGCGCACTGCTGCAACTCAATACCTACTCCTCTAGTACGGGGAGCCGGCGTCACAGACCACTGTAGATCCTTATTCAGACGCGTACAACGCGCCCCCCGCTGCTCCCGCTGCCAATGACCGCGACTCAGCTGCTCCTCGTGGCAGGTCGCGTTCCCGGAGTCCCGAGACCCGCAGCAACGGCGAAAAATCGGGCTTCAGGAGCCCAGGTTATAGAAGACGTTCTCCTCCTCCTAGGCGTCCTCCACATGCTCCCGTTGTCAGTTTTAATGTATCATTTTCTCCGTCGACCAGGTTGTGCTTATGAAACCCAGCAGGCGCCCCCTCCTTCGAGCGTTCTTGGAGTGTTCGGTCTGAGCATCCGCACAGTAGAGCGCGACCTCGACGAGGAATTCAGTCGCTTCGGACGTGTTGAGAAAGTTACAATCGTTTATGACCAACGTGTGAGTGAAATTCTCCGCTCAAGGCTGTGCTGCCGGTTGCTGACTCGATTTAGTCTGATCGTTCTCGTGGCTTTGGTTTCATCAAAATGTCTTCCGTCGAAGAGGCAACACGTTGCATTCAGGAGCTCAACGGCATTGTATGCCCATTTTGTCAAGTGTGCTTGCAGTAGCTAACCTCCTTTTAGGAATTGAATGGCCGTCGCATCCGAGTTGACTACTCCGTAACCGACAGGCCACACGCACCTACTCCAGGAGAATATATGGGACATAGAAAGTCTAGTCACCGCGACAGCTACCGCGATCGTGACTACAGGGACTACCGTGATCGTGACCGCGACTACCGCGACCGGGATTACCGTAGGGACAGGGACCGTGATCGTGATCCTTACGGCAGAGACAGCAGAGACTGGCGCGACCGTCGAAGCCCACCTCGCCGGTACTCGCCTGAGTATCGCCGTCGCAGGAGTTACTCCCGTAGCCCGCCAAGAGGTAGCAGCCCTTCACGTGCCGCTCGTGACTATGATAGCGCAGCGGCGAATGGCTCTAATGATGCCCCACGTTGGTAGAAGGTATTGTTCTGTTTGCTTCACTGCTTTGCGATTGGTTGTCCAGGCATCCCATGGTGACGTGACGGGCAAGACCTGCAAGCACCAAGGCTCAACTTGTTCAACTAACATTCCGAGCCATGAACTAAGTATCCTTCAAAAATTTATGCTTCAACTACTTCGATTGTCTACTTGCAAGTTTTCTGCCGTCGTCTAGTACCTTACTGTTTGCAAGTACAAGCTTTCCCGCTGTCCTCAAACCTTGTAAATATTCAAAGCCGGCGTTTATCAGTCTTGGGTAGAAGCAGAACCTGGTCAAATCCCATGAATGCATGTCAACGTTACGGCAGATCAATCGCCTTGAAAAGTTCCGGCGTCACGGATCTACAGAACATGTAGCCGGGAGGCGCCACAACACCACACGAGAGGATGTCAATTTCGTCGTCCGCAGGCTAAAGAAGCACTCGTTAAACTTTGTCTAGGTGGCGTGTCCATTGGCTATGCCTTCGCTGTCATTTCTGGGTTCTCCCGTATGGTCAGCATTGTTCCTCAGATGCTCGTTTTGTTCAGGTTAGGTGATCCACTTTGTGAAGCCTTATCTCTTCTCACGGGTGTAGCGTTATGTGTGTAACTGGTTATGTGAAGTTGTATGTGTGCGTTAGCGCTAGGGGACAATACTAATCAGTTGCTTGACGTTTTGAAGGCTTCATGAATTCATCCTCATGAGCTCCGTCACTGAACCATTTGCGAGTTCTGTGTCGTTGCGAGGCAGTAAAATGTCATGCGCCAACTTTGGCAGCAGGAAATTAAAGAACGTGGTCTATAGATGCAGAGACAGCCAATGTTATCATAAGTACTGAAGTGCTTGTTTACCCAGATGCCAAACAATGTCTGGGAAGGAGTGGCCCAGAATTTCTCACGGTGGTTGTGATTGCCTAATGCGGCAACGTATTTTTTAGCTGCTGGGTGCTGTCCCCGACTGTCACAACATTATCTTCCCCATGCCACGGATAAGAAAAAGTAAGGACATCTGATTCAGGCATTGTGCATAGAACTCAGCCATATTATACAGAGACAAGTAACCGTCAGTCGACCAACGACCGTCGGAAAATCCAACGCAAGGTCAGAGAAAGTCGCAAGAAAAGGGCCAAGGAAGCGAAGAAAAACCCACAGTGGAAGTCAAGTGAGCTGCGCTTTCACTTTCAATCCCGTGTCTCTGATCATATCCCTGGGATAGAACACAAAAAGGATCCCGGTATCCCGAATGACTTCCCCTACAAAGATCAAATATTGGCCGAAGTAGCTGAACAGCGGAGAATAGTGCGTATTATTTGCCCCCTATCTTATCCACGATTGTTGAACATAGGGTTGGAACAATTGTAGGCTGCGGAGGAGAAAGAAAAGCGTAAGGAAGAGAAGAGACTCGCCCGGCAACAAACCAAGGAGGCCGATACCGAAGACCAAAACGCTGCGAATCCAGAACAGAACCTTGAGGAATCATCGAATGCGAAGAGTTTAGATGTTGGCAGCGATGCCATTGCGAGCCTGTCAGCAAAACTTATCAACCCCAAACTGACCACGAAGGAGAAGAAACCAGCCGAATCGGTTCATGACGATGATGATGAGGAGGAGGCTCCGATACTCGTGAATCACGATCTACGCACTCTCAAGGCTGTGTTGGATGACTCGGACGTTCTCCTGGAGGTTCTGGACGCGCGCGATCCGCTACCTTTCCGCAGCTCACACTTGGAGAAGGTAATGGAAGGAAAGAAGGTGCTGTTAGTGCTGAATAAAATCGGTGAGTCTTGGATAAGTTCGATCTCGCGGTCCTCTCAGAGCATGCTGACATTCTAATACCTGAAGATACATGTCCTCGAGAGGGATTGGCTGCATGGTTAGCGCTCCTTAGACGAGAGCATCCTACCTACTTGTTCAGATCGGCGACGGCGTTCTTACCTGCGAGCCTGGAGTCCACCGCCACCGCCCAAGGAAAGGGGAAAGCGAAGCTTTCATTTCCGAAGGATGACGCGTTGGGCGCC
Organism: Podaxis sp. AQ795752; assembly: GCA_018524425.1. NCBI lineage: Eukaryota > Fungi > Basidiomycota > Agaricomycetes > Agaricales > Agaricaceae > Podaxis > Podaxis sp. AQ795752. The sequence continues at coordinate 17,798 of JAEUWK010000836.1, read as the reverse complement.
GAGGCTATTCTTGCGCAACTGTCCAACTGGGCTAAGGAGAAGGGGGAAGGAAGTCCCCTTAACGTTGCTGTTGTCGGCCTTACCAATGTGAGTCCTCGGTCTGAATTTAATGCGTGTGCTATTCATATTTTCGTTGGCCCCTTTCCGCGTTCTCCTTTTAATGCCGATGCTGATGTTCTTTTGCTGCGCGAAAGGCAGGAAAGAGTTCTTTCTTGAACAGCCTCCTTCATAAAGCTTCGTTACCCGTCTATTCGCTGCCGACATCATCCCGGGGTCCTACCACAACCGTTCTTCCTCAGGAGGTGACAGTGGATGCTGACGGCAAACCGATTCGGTTCATCGATACTCCTGGTCTGACGTGGTCAGCCCCGACGACCAATGTCGAGTCAGATTCCCTTGAAGGTCTTCGAGCCCGCGATATTCTGCTCCGCAGTAAAGGCAGGATTGATCGGCTCAAAGATCCATCCCCTACTAGTATGTTCTCGGCACCTCGCATCAGCTTCGCTAGATCGCTGACTTTGGATTCGGGGTTCCATGCAGTCGCTCACATCGTTTCTCGGGCAAGCGCAGAAGACCTCATGTTGATGTATAGTCTCCCGGCATTCACAAAGGGGGACTGCACCGCGTTCTTGTCAGGTGTTGCTCGATCCAACCACCTTGTGAAGAAGGTATGTTGACTCCTCATTCTATATTTGTCTAGGATTTCTCAACTAATGATATGTGGCGTCTGTTTGAATTCGTTCAACTGGTCTAGCGAGGGGAGCTTGACCTAACGGGGGCTTCGAAAATCGTGCTACGGGATTGGAACACGGGCAAGTTTGCGCGCTACACTTTGCCACCGTACGATCTTGAGAAGAGTAAACAATCTGACCCCCTACTCTTGAACGAGGCCGATGAAAAGATTCTCAGTTGTACTCGAACGATGAAGGAGATCCGAAAAAGTGGAGGCTTGATTAAATTGTTACCATCACATATAGAGACACGGGAAGCCGTATTGGAGAAGCCGTGGGAAGAGGAAGAGAGTGACGAAGGGGATGACGAAGTGGTGGAGGAAGGTATGGATGTGGATGCGAACGAGAGTGAGAGTGAGAAAGGTGATGACGTGAGTCGGGGCGAGGATGGAAGGAGCGAGACTGATGAAGAGGATGGGGATGGAGAAGATGATGAGGATCGGGAAGGTGACGAGGATGAGGACATCGAACCAAGCCCTCCATCTTTGAAACAAAAACGGAAACGGTCAATATCCTCCGTTTCCGCACAGCCTGACAAAAAGGTTGCTTTTGCTTCGCATGGGAAGAGCAAACCAGTTCAATCCTCGACCAAGGTCAATCAGGTAGAATCGGGAACAAGATCCATTTTGAAAAAAGCGGCAACCATTACGAAGTCGAGGCCTTCAAAAGCTCTTCCGCTGAAGGAACACAAGAAACTTCCTGAAAAGGTCGCCAACGCTGCGAGCTCGTTCAAGAACAAGGCTAGCGCAACCAACGATCCTGACGCATATGACTTCAAGAAATTCTTCTGATATCAATCGCACAAGTATTGCCCAACTTAGAATTATTGTACTTGATGCAACCCCATCACTTTGTTTGTATACTTCTTACCAAACCTTCAAATGACGATTCAGGTTCATTCAATTGCCACTAAATCGCTGGGATTGAAAAACACAAGATACGAACGTCGAAATGGTAAGCAATGGGCAAGGCAACCTGCGCATTGTGGACCTTAATGGAAGTCGTAACCAGAGGAACGCAATACATTCTAGCACCGACACAAGGTATTGCCTCAGCGGAGTTCAAACGGGCACTGACATTAACTGTATCATCCTGATTGGTTGTTACTCTTACCACCTAACCCATAAACGTCCAGGGGTCCGTTGGAAGCTCGTCCAGTGTCGGCTGCCGTCTCTCTGCGTCAGTTGGTACTCCTGTCCTCTTCGACGTATCAAAACTTCTACCAGCAACAAACAAATCCGAGTTCGCAACCTGAATATTTTATTGCTGTCTTGCTGCTTGGGTCATAAGCGATATCGGGAACAATTTGATCCCGCCATTTTGCCATACATCCCTACCTGGTATATACCACCTCTTACTGCGTAGTCAATCTGGATTTCATTTCCAACGTCACTATCCGGTGGTCTTCGTGGCCGTATCAACTAATCCTTTCTAGTGAAACATTTCTTCTTCAGATGCTGGAGCAGCGGTTATCCCCATTTAGGAAATTCACCTCCTCAAGGGGATGACGGTGCTAGCTCTTTGGCTGCTAGAATCGGAGACGAGTCCAAATAAAAAAAAGAGTCTCGTCGGGGGGTAATTTTGAATTCTGAGTGTGAGAGAAGTCTGGGATCCACGCGACAATTATCACGTATTCGGAATTCACCGTGCCCTTTAGGTGGACATAAGTAGCTACATCGTATTGCGGGATACGGACAGTGATTGTCATATCTTTCGGATACGTTTGATATAGTGTGACTCGAGAATGGATCCGGGGCTATGGAATTCTGGCGAACCGAACCAAAAGTTTGCCTGGACATTGCCCTAGTCACGATGGTGATTCGTGGATGATAGATCGTGGGATTGACCTCCGTTTTCTAATCTAGTTCGCACAATGCCTTTGGAGTTCTTTGGACTTGGACTTGAACCGTCACTAGCCCACTGCCGGGGCTCCCGTATAGCCCTCAAAAGGCGGCGGGAGTCCTTCAGCCTTGGTCCAACCTCCCACTTCTCTTAGTACCTTTCTATTTCTACCCTGGCTCTTTTTCGATACACCACGACGTTCCAACTCTTTGCTCTCAGCGACGACGCGATGCCACTCCCTACGACTGTGTCTGTCAAACAGTACGCAAGGTCTACGCTATTGCAGTCGTTACGCTCTAAGCGGTGGACTCAGACCTTGAGCCCCTTTGCACCTTCACCACCTTCTATTTCTGTCAGTCGCTCCGTGACTGGAATCGAGCCGTTATATACTAATAGATTTTGTAGCCCTCCATCCATCATACTCCTCCACTCTACTCAGACAGCATTTATTCACCACTCACGAGACTACCGCCCGAGGTCTGGGTGGAAATATTTAGTCATTGCCCAGCTGACTTCCCTCGGATCGACTCCCAAGTTCCTCCTTTGACTTTGGCCCTCGTGTGCGCGAGGTGGTACTACTGGGCCACAACTACGCCGCGCCTCTGGTCATGCTTCGAGATCGTGCTGGAGGGGAAAGGCTGCTTGTGGTCGGAGAAAGAGGACATGAAGAGAAAACTACGCTTATGGTTACGCCGGTCAAAGCAGCATCCCCTCTCGTTCCGAATTGTCCACAACTATGATGGAAGCAATCCAGATCTGCGATCAGCAGAGCTTCTCACTGTCCTGCTTCCTCATACCTCGCGGTGGCAAAACATCCAATTCCACTGTCCGAGCGGTGCTCTGGCCCATCTCCCAACAGAGCTTTCCAGAGGCAGCCTATCAGCGCTCAATTCCCTGTCCATCCGCCTTGGCAAAACGTGGAATTCGACATTTGACGTCGGCTTACTCGAGATTCCATGGTCGCAGCTGACCGGCCTTGACCTTCAACTTTGTCAGCAGAACATTCAATCCCTAGACGAGTGTTTCAGAATCTTGTCCGCAGCTCGGAATTTGATAAGCTGCACGCTCAATACCAATTGTGTGTTCACCCTCTCCGGAGACTCGGAAAAACTTGCACTGCCGTCGCTCAGGACTCTCAAGCTGATCATGGAAGGAGATGATTCAGCAGCTTCACCAGAAGCGAGTTTACTCGACTTCCTTGAGCGCCTTCAGGTGGCGGATTTGCGGGCGTTTTCCCTGGAGTGGTTGGTCAATCGGTCTCACGATGGCGCAGGGTTGCATTGGCGGGCTGTCCATTCGCGGTTCATCGCCTTCATACACTCCTCGGCTAACTCCCTCGAGAGCCTCGGACTCGCGTACGTACCGCTTCGAGACGACGAGATAATCAGTTGCCTGGATGGACTGTCCAGACTGAGAACCTTGGATCTGAGGTTCACCTTGGCAAACCATCAGCCCGATGCCGTCACTGATGATCTTCTGTTGTTCCTCACGCCCGCAGTGTCGCTTCCCGCTCTACAACGTGTTCTAGGGAAAGTACCGAGCATTGATCGCTTCCCCACATTGAGCGCTCTAAAGTTACAGTGTTCAGGAGATCATTTGGACCATGTTATGTTGCTGGCCCTGGTTGACGGCCGTNGAAGACCTAACCGATGCTTAAACAATTTTTGGATGTCAACAAGGGTGGTGCTTACCCGTCCAGGCAAGCTCGACACCTATGAAGGAAGGCACGACTTTTGTACGAGTACGATCGATGAACAGCCTAGCGCCTCGATAATTAAGTTACCCTGGATGCAGAGGGAGCAACAGCACGTACATAACAGGGAGGGTGAGGAGTGAAAGAATAGAAATAGCAAGTGCAAGAGCAGAAAAATCATAGTAGCTTGAAAGTACTCGGTTTGACCACTCGAGCGTATGTGCGCTCAAAGCGAGGATGATAAAGGAGAAGAGAGACACGGAGCCTATGATTATTGGTAAGCTGAGAAATAAGTGATGTGGAGATATGGATATACCAAGGACCCCCAGGCGGATGAGAGGGAGGAGCTTGTTGGGGGACAGAGGCATCTTGGGTTATCGCGGAAGGTAGAGCTTGAGTTAATCCGCAGAGGTGGGCTTATAAGGGCTTCTGAAAAAGGGTAGTCGTCGTACGATAGGCAAGGCTCAAGATTCGAGCAGTGCACCTTACCTTAGGGTTGCAGTTTGCTTGGCGTCGTGATGCTGTGTACATCGCATTCGAACCTGACAGGATATTGTTCCATCTAGTAGTGCTACCGGGAGCTGAGGACGGAGGTCGGCGGAGGAGCTTGCCGAAAGCAGAGTGTGTCCGGAAGGTGCTCATGGGGTCCATGCTCAGAAAGTTCACATCAAAAATCGGTGCTGCACCCCCAACACTTGATAACACGGTATAGGTTGATTAACAGCTGATCACTATATAACACATCCTTATTGTCAGTGACGGAGGAGCAGACCGATATCACTCCAAACATGACATAGATTTCACAGCGTTACACCGTGGATAGTACTTGACAGAAGCAAGTCTCAGATTGATAGGCGAAACGGATAATCACAGACGACAGTCATTCGGTGCGTAAGGATCGTGATAGAATAAAGAGTTCAGGAAAGAAGGGTGGAAACTAGAAAGCTATAAAAAGAAAAATCCTCCTAGTTCAACGGACATTCAATGTCGAAACTGAAAAATTAGACCCGCGCTCCCGCCACCATGCCATCCTTTCTCTGAAGTCCTTAGACATCAACTTCCTCGTCATCAGTTCAAATGTCTTCAATTGTCCGGTAGCACGGCCGTCAACCAGGGCCAGCAACATAACATGGTCCAAATGATCTCCTGAACACTGTAACTTTAGAGCGCTCAATGCGGGGAAGCGATCAATGCTCGGTACTTTCCCTAGAACACGTTGTAGAGCGGGAAGTGACACTGTGGGCGTGAGGAACAACAGAAGATCATCAGTGACGGCATCGGGCTGATGGTTTGCCAAGGTGAACCTCAGATCCAAGGTTCTCAGTCTGGACAGTCCATCCAGGCAACTGATTATCTCGTCGTCTCGAAGCGGTACGTACGCGAGTCCGAGGCTCTCGAGGGAGTTAGCCGAGGAGTGTATGAAGGCGATGAACCGCGAATGGACAGCCCGCCAATGCAACCCTGCGCCATCGTGAGACCGATTGACCAACCACTCCAGGGAAAACGCCCGCAAATCCGCCACCTGAAGGCGCTCAAGGAAGTCGAGTAAACTCGCTTCTGGTGAAGCTGCTGAATCATCTCCTTCCATGATCAGCTTGAGAGTCCTGAGCGACGGCAGTGCAAGTTTTTCCGAGTCTCCGGAGAGGGTGAACACACAATTGGTATTGAGCGTGCAGCTTATCAAATTCCGAGCTGCGGACAAGATTCTGAAACACTCGTCTAGGGATTGAATGTTCTGCTGACAAAGTTGAAGGTCAAGGCCGGTCAGCTGCGACCATGGAATCTCGAGTAAGCCGACGTCAAATGTCGAATTCCACGTTTTGCCAAGGCGGATGGACAGGGAATTGAGCGCTGATAGGCTGCCTCTGGAAAGCTCTGTTGGGAGATGGGC
>JAEUWK010000835.1:0-62123 GCA_018524425.1 Podaxis sp. AQ795752 | reverse complement strand
CTGAGGCACAGGCGTTAGCACCACAAGAAAAATGACGGGAGTCACGAGAATGACAAATGGTTGCTCTCACTCCAGTCGAGATGCTCACAAGGAACAGTAAATTATGATATTCCCATCATGTTTGCCTCAAAAAGGACCTAGCCTAAGAATAGAGCGCTGCTACACATGTACACGAGTATGGGAAAGCCTTCCGTTTTGCGTGGTCTACAAAGAGACCTTGCAACCGTGTCCACAAGCTCAGTCGTTGGCGATAATAGCGCTCACAAGAACGTCAAGGGCGGCCAGCTGACCCCAGGTGGTGAATCCTTGTGGGGGTCCATGCCAATTGGCAGAATAGGTGTTGCCGTTAGCAGCCAGGTCAAGCAAAGCGTTATACTACATTAAGTAGCATTCCTTCAGCTCCAAAACCCTAGGCTCACGACACTGGAAGCCACGAACCTGAACATCGATATAGCTGTGCAGCAGGATACGAAGGTCGGTGTTAGAAGGGTTCCTCGCGAAGGCTTCACAGAGACCTCTAATGAATATGGCTGCAAGATATCGGGTATTTAGAAAATGAGTTCTACATCGACACGACAATAAGTAATTCTTACCCTTGAATCCAACACCATCATTATTGCTCGTGGTACTTGAACCTTCGGTGATAATTCCGTCACTACCTTGCCAGGCCGAACTCTTGACAGCCGCCGCGATGATGGTGACCATACTGAATGTAGGTCGGGAAAACTGAATTTCAGATGCGTTTCATGAGTGAGAATGCTTACAGAGACCGCCATTGAGAGTCATTAGTAACATCCGCAAGAACGCTCAGACCTTCTATATATTTTCCGCTGTTGTATGTGAACAACCATGTTGACGGAGACCTTGAACAGTCGTGGCCATTAACACTATCCAACACGATGTTGTCACTGTTGATATTGTGATTTCGTATCCACTGGGCACTGAGAATGGCCGCATTGGTATATTTCGAGTCGCCGGTTATCTCTGCAAGAAGGGCCGATGTCCTTTGAAAACTGTCAGAATACTTGGAATCGTTCCCAGGGTCTTAGAACATACGTTATGTACAATCTGATCGTTAACATTGATGCGAATAAGTTAGCTTGACACATAACATGGGTTCTGGCTTACCCCGTCGTAATAGAATTGATACTCTGGTCGTCAGACGTGGGACGCTGAAAGACCACACTCAGTCAAGAACCTTGATAAATGGGGCAGGATCGTACCCAAAAGACTCCACCAGCCATAGTTGCTGTCCAATCGGCTCTTGTCAGGCTCTCTCTAACTAGTTATGAGCTTGACAGACTTACTGCCTTCGCACTGTCCTGCCAACTGAAAACCCTTGTTTGGGTTGCTACCAGAAGCAGCCTGGTCTGGTGTGACAACACTAGATTATTACTAGAGGTGAGCGGAATTCCAGAAACGGATAAGGATGTGGCTAACAAGTTCGAAACACGGTTCCAGACGGCAATCGCATGCGAGAGAAGGTTGTCGTCCTTATATGCGCGATAACCTGCAATAGCAGCCTGGGCCCACCACCTGTAGTGACATATCAACATCATAACGGGCCGGATGTTCGGAACGGATCTTACATCGCATCGTCGTTGTACTATACAACAAGCCAGAAATCAGATTAATGATCCGCAAATAGCGATTACAAGAACTCTCACCCTACGAAAAATGATAAGCTCGATCATTTCTGCAAACGTAAAGTGAGTCCACTCACCCAAACTGGTCGTAATTCTGCCTGAGATTGAACACCAAGTTCAAATTTTGCACGACACTATCCTTGTTCACTGTCGACCCAGCGTATCGGTCTTGATTCGCCATCGCTGTCCAGACATTTCCACTCTGCCAATATCCGATACCTACAGTAACATAACTTCCCTCGAGTCCGCCGTTACAATATCAAGTGAACATCGGCGTACCGTTGAACTCGCCAGTGGCGGCATTCAATTGGGGTAAAATCGCGTTGATCGCGTCCTGCGAAATTGAGATTCTCTCGCTGAGCGGGCGGGTATTATTGAATTTCTGAACACAGCCGTTCGTCAGTCGATATGCCCCAGCGAACAATAAAGCGCATGCGATGAACGTACACGCCAAGTTGTGGGGACGCCCAAATCCTGAGCAAACCCCAGGACCGGCAAAACCGCCAAAATCGCGAGCAAAGACCTTAGCACCATGTCCGTTGTGTGTTGTTGAAAGTTCAGCAGGCGGGTGTTTGGTCAAGCAAAGAAAGGAGCGAAGGAAGGGAGGAATATCACAAGGAACAGGGGGAGAGAGTGGAGATATATGTTTCCAAAATCTTCCCAAGCCTCGTGTTCTTTCAATGTGCTTGTACTGAAGAGCGCGAGCGCATTTCACCCCTTCGCGATTCATCTTCGGTTTGGTAACGGCGCCCGACAACGGTTTCGTCTAAAAATGCACCATGCCGCACGCCAACGAGTGCCCGAGACACCCGTCGCAGAGTCGGATGCGAACTAAGAGTCTTGTACCACTGAACACTGGCCTGCGCCGATGGGACTTTGGGAAGCCTTGTGTGAACAAGTGTGGAATGAAGACCTCATGCCATCTACATGAGCGCATGGACGGTGTTGCCATTGTTGCCATTTGCGTCGGGTTCGGAGAAACCAGGCGGCCCAGTGAATTGAAACAAGCTTCTTGCATTTCCCAAAATATGGTCATGAGGATCCTCGACATCCGTAACATAAATGCTCGTGAAATCTGGCCATGAGGCGATATTTGATTACGGAGGAGTAGAAGTATAGAGGAATCAGCTGATCTGACGCAACGATGACCCTCTCTTCGGGGGGTTCGGTTTCGCAACCATGTTGCAATCATACTACGAGCACAAAGGTATCAGCGAATGCGAATCACAGAAATCTATCTGAATGAGTCAAGATAATACGTGTCAGAAAACAAACATCAGACAAATCATGAAACATAGCCAAAAAGCATAACGGGATCAAACATTAAGCAAAATCAAATTCACGCCTCCTTCACCAATCTCTTAATCTCGTCCACACCCTCATCATGTTCCCAAAATCCAATGCCGTCCTGCGCTTCCAGTCTCCTCTCGAACGGTGTCTTCTCACCAGGCTCAACCACGCTTCTCCCTTCCTCCACCTTCGTACCTGCGCCGCTAAATCCTTCCAAGAACCTCTCCTTAACGGTGCTCTCCTCCCTCTCCCGCTCCTGTACTTCCCGAGACCCCTTCCACCAGATCCTCTCCACAACATGTCGCACAACTACCCTAAGAATAAGATACCCATGCGATGCCGCAAGTGCTACGAGCACTGCTTTCACAAGCAATTCCTTCGTAGCCTCATACGTATTTTCGCTGCTTCCGTCTAAGCCCCAATTATTTGAGGGGTTACCCCCAGAAGCGTCAACTAGATGTTCCTCGGCTTGCAGGACGTTGAGCGTCGAAGGGAGGGATGATGATTTTAAAAGTTCGGGTGAGAAGAGATACACAAGTGCAGAATTCGTTAGTGCGCCAAACCAGGTGAGGAACGAGAGTGCGTCGAGCCAAGGCCCAATTGTATCCGTACGTGAGGGAACAGGACGACGATGGTGCACAGTCATTTTGAACGCGTCGGATTGCAACTCAAAGATATTGTTGATGAGTGCCATAACTATTAGAGCCAGAACATCAGATTCCTAACAAGACCGAAACAAAACCAACGCTCACCGCCCGCCAGAGGCCAGATCGTCGACCATAGCACCACATACCCAAACTGGATAACCATCTCGCTATAATCCGCAAACAAATCATACTCGGGTAACGTAACCTCCATCCTAACCTTATCCAAGAAGATTCTCTCCTCCATGCCACCTTTCTCCTTTTCGTCCTCAAATACCACCTTCTTCTTCGGCTCACCACCCGACAAACTCGGTTTCGGGGTGGCCTTACCATTCCGGAATGCCGCCACAAATCGTAAAATATACGGCAACCCAACTTCAGTGAAGGTATTGACGACCTGATTCGTGACCGTGTACGCGAACATCTGATCCCGGAGCCTCGCTGGGTTCAACTTCTTCCGCGCCCGGCTAACGTCCATATCCCATATCCCACCACTCGGTCCGGGAACGAACTTTTCGTTTACGTGTCCATCGGTAGCAACGCTCGAATGGATAGAAGTGCCGTTAAGAACGGCGAGCAGCTTGGCTGTGAAACTGCCGTTGGTTTTGGCTCTCACTGTTCCCGAGAAAAGCCATGATTGTACATATCGCATGACACCTTCACCAAATGGCACGTAGACGAACGCGCTTAACCCAAGAGACATATAAGCTACGATGGCACTCAACGCGAACGTCTTGAGAGTGAGAGAGGCGTTGTAAGTCGATTGGTGAGCATGGTTCTCCCATGAGGTGAGACGAGCTGCGAGAGCTTGGTATAAAGCAAGCACTCTTGGCACCAGCACCACGAAAAGGAGAGTAGGAGAGAAAGTCTAATAAAAAAAAAACGTCAGCTGTGGCCGCGGTGAAGGAGTACATCCACATACAATGAGGTGTTTCCCAGGTCCTTGATAGAGATGGGTCACGAAGGCCTCAAATACGAAAATGAACGTCAAAAGGGCGCAGAGTATACCAGCAAACAGCAAAATGACAGGCAAACTCGCGAGAATACGGAGTTCGCGACCCCACCAGGTCTGTCCATGTTTATATGCGACACGTCGTTTTTCCACACGGAAGGAACCACGAGTTCCGAAACGTAGCGACAGAATACGCTCCCGGACCCTCCACCACTCAACGAAGCATACAGACCATATGCAGATCAGGATAGAGTAGACGGGGGAGTATGGCGAAAGGAAGAAGTACGAGAAGAGTCCAAGCGCGGCCGGAAAGATCAGGAACTGTGTGTAACTTGCGAGGAAGGCAAAGTAAAACGCTACAGAGTCCCCGAACTAAACATAGTTTCAGAAACTGAGGAGACAGTCACAGAAAATGCTACACACCTGCTCGCGGATCCTGCTCAGCTGCACAGTTGCTATCTTGCGTAGTTTCCATGACCGAACCCACATATCGTTAAAGCCACGGTCATGCAATGGAAATATAGATTCAACCAAATCCCATTCCGAGGACCCAGGGGTAATTCCCAGACCACCATCACTCGGACACGAAGTAATGTAAGCATGGACGAGGCGTATCCTGTCCGCAGGGGACAGGGGCTCAATTATGCTGTCTGTCGTAATCGGAGTGACGGGAAGTCCAGACAAGAAGTCAGTATGCCTAAACAGCGTGGCGAAACATCAAAATTCCCAATCACTCTTCCGCAGTAGCAGCGATATAAAACCTGAATATTCACTCACCTCTCCCTCTTAACCAAGTTCTCCAGATGCTTCTGCGGGCACGTCACAAAGACAAGTAACTGACCCAGAGATTCTCCTCTTCTCCCAACAGCCCTCAACCCCGCATAAGTCAACGTGTCCATTAGCCGAGCATACTGCTGTTCGGCCTTCTTCGCTTCGTCTCGGGTTTGTTTTTTTGAATGGGTATGCTTGCTAGTCGCACGGAAAGCAATGACCAGATCGACATCTGGAGCTATTCCTGGGCCGTCCGACATAGGGGCGAGGAGAATGGAGAGAAGGAAAACTGAAGCTGGGGAGATTAATGTTGGAGACCTTGATGTTGTAATTGTCTGAACACCAATGACGACACTGCAACATGTTCAAAGGTGCACGTGATTGTGTACCTATCTTATCTGATAACTACCAAGACATCACACAATGGGAACGGTGTACAGGTCAGCCAGCGTACAGTTATCAGGACCCATCGCTCGGGGAAGTCTTGTAATAAATCTAAAAGAAGAGTCACCCAACCTCAAACCAAGACCAACTGAGCAGCATTCTTACGTCCCAGCTCGACCCAAAACCCTCCAGTATAATCTGCGACCAATTTCGCTCCAAGTTGCGCATTCTCGACGAAAGACAGAATCTGGAAGTTCCCATATTTCGCACATTTGTTCGACGATCCTCCCAGGACAAAGCTAAGAGCACCACTCTTGCTACATCCAGTAGCAGTCAAACTGGTGTTGATAAGCGGCCTCAAGGGATAACTGCCGCCATTAGGATCGACAACAACGAGGTTCCCTTGCCAGAAGTTCCACTCGGGGAAAGAGCCGCTTCCGAAGAGCATTGCCGGACCCCAGCCGTTTGATTACGAAGCGAAGTGACTAAAAATCACCAATCTAAGTGCCACACGAATATCCACGGCTGAGCAAGTAAGCATCCCAAGAGATTGTGGGACTCGCTGGAGGAAGACTCAACGAGGTGAAAGAGCGGTGTGTCAGCATTGGGAATTTTCACAGCACCAGCAGTGGTGACAGCGTAGGAAACAGGGAAGAAAGGTGCAATGAGGTTGATGAGCTTCATCTTAATCCGTAGAACTCAGATGTGCCTGAGAGGCTGATTTATTCCTCCAATAAACTTCTCTCTCAAATAGCCCATACCCCCGCTCCAGACTCGAAGAGTACCATCTCAAATGCAGGAGGTTGAACGTACGGCTCTCTGTCACTTAAACTTACCAACTGACCATGAGCTATGAAATGAAGGGGTACACCTTTTATGAGTGGGAAAAATGCCCGTCATTGCGTTCAGGGTGCACATTCCATGGCAACCTGGGGGTACGAAACAACGGGACACCTTCACCGGCATGAGAATCGAGCCAAGAAAGTTTACGTCCTCCAAGGCGAGAAGAACGTCAATTTGAAACGTGCCCCACAAGAGATCTTGGCTCCTCAGACCCAGAATGGTCAGCGTCGAAACTACGACAAAAAAATCAGTCATCGACTGCCAGTAGGGTCCCAGGCAGTCTTGTATTCTTCCCCGTCGAAAGTGCTTCTTATACAGCGACTGAAATACCATGTTGAGTGGGTCGGCATTAAGCAAGTCCGAGGAAGGCATCAGCATCGTGGCGCTAGCAATTTCCTGGGAGATCCAGAATGGTTATCAGCGGTAACTGTTTTGTATTCTGACAACCAATGGTGGCAGCACTGGTAAACGCCGCTCTGCCCTATACTGAGGATGAGGTAAAAAGGAAATGCTACCGGCTAATAGTCCAGTTCCTTATGACGTAGGAAGTCCACGGTGATGATCAGTGTAATTCACGCCGACCGACCTCAACGGACGACCAAAAGGGTTCGAATGATCTGTTGCACTCCGAGTTCGAGGCGAGGAGATGGGTCGCCTCTATGCTCACACGTCCTGGATACCTGGGTCTAGCCCTAACGCATGTCAACGAAATCAATCGCAAGAAGAGGTGTCGATGATCAATCTTCCGGACGACAGCGCAGCGTTTGTTGTGAGGAAGAGATCAGTCTAGTCAAGACAGAGACGAATCTAGCAGTATATCCTCAACGGCTTGATGTATGAACTCCTCGGAAGAAAATTAGACCTTATTTAACATCTACTCCTACGACAAAGTGTGAATGGCAATTGAGGTGATTGATCGACCCCTTTCAGAGACACATGAATCATTCATAATCCCATCCTACTTCGAAACTGTCAGCCATCTACCTCCGGACATCATCTAATAAGCACTTACACGAGCTTTGTAAATTAGATCCACAGCGAACATAAGTACCAAATCATAGCGGCGTGATAAAACCATGAACTGAGATGCCATCACACGGCAACCGAGTCTCGATATTCTTTCCCTCCCCGTAATAGTAGCTAATCATAGGCCTCTGTTCCGGAGTGCACCGCCAGGGTCAGAAGTACACGGCTCCGAGAGTCGGCAGATCCATGATATAAATGGGATTGTTACCCCTTGTCTGGCGGCTTCGGACGCGAACAGCAAGACCAGTGGAATGGGCGAGGTTTGAAACGGATGGTCCAGCAGCTTTGCTGTATCACTTCTGAGCGATAGATCCCAGAGATCGAGCCTCACACAGGAGGACGACCTCAGTGGAGGGAATTACATTGACAACCTGCATCACAATCGTTGTGTCGTCGACTGAGCAGCCAGTCTCACAGGCTTAATCATTCAGGCTCCTTCGTCATTTCTAGTACAGCAAAAGAAATGATGAACAGAGCATTACACGTAGGCCAGTTATTGAAACAAGTGATGGTAGTTGCAAGAGATGGGGGGAGTCGCCCCCGACATGCACTGACTAGCTGATTGTCGTGACTCAGGACGTAGAGGGCGATGCCAGATGGATTACATAATCTACTTTCCTCGCGGTCACCACAGCATCATCCTGGGACCTGTCCTTTCCATTGGGAAAAGAACCCTTTCCTGCTACTTACTGAACAGCGGTGCGAATAAACAAACGGATGAGGCGATGCCCAAATAAGTCAAGCTTTCATGCATCCATACTGACATCACCCCTTGCTTCCGATGTTATCTCCCTGTCGCTGTAGCCTAACCCGACCTATAAAAAGAGCCGCCATGCAACGGCTTATGAGCTTTCACAACGCGACTTGTCCTATTAGCTGCCGTAATACCAAACACAACACCTATTACCTTCTCCACACTCTGCACATCCATGTCTTCAAGACCCACAACCTCCAATTCAAGGACCTCTTCTTCCAGCCCTAGTGGCAGCGGTCAATACCAGCCCCTGGCATGTACATTCACCAATTTTTCATAAATCATGAGTTAACGGCATTCCATTCACCAGCGTGCGCGAGGGGATGTCCCAAACGCCGTTAAACAATTGCTCGCCTCGACAAAAGATCTCCAAGCAATCTTGAGGCAATGGAGTATCGGACAAGCAACGGACACCGACGTCAGCAATATTTTCGTCAGAGTTGGGACCGACTTCCACACGACAATCGACGCGTTCGCCTACTATGGCATCGATCTCAAGTGAGTCCTAATCATCCAAGAAACCGTCGAACGCCATTTTGAACCAGGCTGCACAGTCATATCAGCACATTTGTAGAGGACCTGCGCTCTGTCCTTGAACAATGCCTAGCTGAAGAGCAAACCCCAGAATCCCTAAGCCAATTCATGCCCGGGGTGCGGAAGGTCCTCTACACGTTGCTCAAGGGTCTCCAAGCACGCCAAGGGGCATGGCAAACTGCCAGTGGAAGGACGCCCTTCATGCGCGCTGACGAACGCCCCTGAGCGCCCAAAAGGTGGCCCCAACTTCTCAGAGCATGGAAAATCTTGCTTGTTCTTCTCCAGAAGTGGGGCGGGAACACTCCGGTAAGGTTGGATCTTTTAGAAATCTCCCTTGGTTTCCGTGCGCAACGACTTTTATGGTTAGACTCATCCCGTCCTTGGCGGACTCAAGTCACGGATGTTCTTGTTCTTGAAGGGTGCCGCAAAACATGTGCGGGCTTCAGGTGCAGGGAGTTTTAGATGTGGGAGAGGGAGAATATGGATATTGGTTCTCGTCTTTCACGATTGTACCTGTGACTCAATTGTCCAATATTTATGTATTCTATTTATTTATAGATCAGGGATTGAACAGTTCTATGCTGACCCGCTCCTCGGTGAGACCCGGTGTGAAGTTTTCGAACAGCACAAAGGCCAGCTAATGCATTGCTGGACTCTTTGTTCTGGTTAATTGGGTTGCCTGAGCTCCCGCGTAGCACCTTCTTGCCAGCACATTTGATAAGATGGGAAATTCAGGTGCCACCTACCTTCGCAGGTCTAGCGGTTCCCCATGCCCCAACGGCGCAAGGTAATTGTCCTTTACACGGTTTTCCAGAAACACGAACATTCACTCACTTATTGGGCGTTGGAGCGATCAGGCGGCCTGCTTGTAACTACCAAGTCCCCAATACCATGCGACTGACCGTACACTATCGGAACCCGGAGGGAGTCGGAAAAACTGAAATTTCTGGCGAATCGCGATTCATCTCGGCATGACGTCTCACTCGTCTTCTTTCGAAAGACGTTCTCCTACTTGCAGCAGCATGCCCACATTTATAGGCCCCTTTTTTATATAACCATTCCAAGCCAAGCCGCATTCGATCATTCAATGTGCACCACGCTCGTATCTTGCATGGTCCGGCTTCTACCGCTCTCATCAACTTTTGCGCAGCGTCCGACGCGACCCCTTACTTTACTCGCACAAGTGACAATGTTGCCGTATGTTATTGTCCTTTCATCTTTGGAAGTAAGCTGTATGTGGCGGCACTGCAGATCAAACATGCTTGTGTCTCGTGGTACTTATGGAAGCATTGAAGGATGCGCCACTCAGCAGGATCCAGGGTAACCTGGTCGCAGTAGAGTACACACGCAAGGAGGTTTCCTAGGCCTGCGTCTTCCGGACCATCCCAACTACTCGAACACATAGCAAGATGAAGTTCTCTCTGGCCCTTGTTTTTGCAGCGGCCGCTGCATTGGATGCACTTCCTACCTCTAAAGATCACATTCAAAAATATACCACGCAGCCTTCGTCGGCTGCATCTGATAGTGGAGACAAGGATACGGAAGATAGGGGAGAAATAATGCAAGGATGGTATTTGGTTTCTTAGCTGGCTCGGTGCTCAACTACGTGCGACATTTGATGTTGCAGGCTATGATCAAAGCGCTTGGTTCCTCGGGCAACAAGATTCTTCGCTTAAATAGGATTTTGTGATACTCCTCTACTTTTAGCATTGGCAAAAACTACTAGATCACGAAACAATCTACGGAGCACCTGATCATCTCCACTCGACCATTTGTCACTTGCAGGCCTGCCTCGGCATGTACATCACTTTTAACTACAATTTGACCTTAGGTGTTTAAGTTTCGCGTTAGTTCTTTGCCCCAATCAACGCTGAGAGTGTTGCATCACTTGTTTGTTTCCAGTTGCACTAAATTTGTGATTCAACTCAGATTCGAGATCATTTCATAGTATACTGGGAGTGGTATAACCGTTGCTTGCTTTGTACATATCTGGGCTTGATGTTCCATCACTGCGAAGTTCTCCCGTTCCGGAAGGACATATTCAAGACTTGGTACTCTTCCCCTCCCATCCACGGCTTACAGCATATGATCATAACTTCCCGGTTCTAACACCTTCTATTCTCTGGAACTGAATACTCAAATCCAAACATGAAGTAGAACGCCGAGCACTTGATATGAATCAAATCACCTTAGTGGGTAAACTGCAGAATATGTCGGGAAGGGGGGCGGGAAGAAAGGTGAGTGCACGCTGCAAATACTGCGGATGGTTTTGTGGCTTGCTCTTGGCTGTTGCATCGTGCAGAATAATTATAAGAGGGGCTCAACTAGTTGAAAGTGACACAGGAACACTATGACACTACATCGCCGTTCAAAGGCATACAAGAAAAGACACATCGTGAGTCTGACTACGCAAGACTAATGACATCAGTTGCGCATTTTTGGTAAGCTATATCATCAACTGTTTCCGTGATATTTTCAGTCCGCCTTCGGCTTTGGTTGTATATATTTGGTTGCGTGCATCATTAAATCTCGTCCAGGGTTATTATTGGCAGGTTGCACTTCCTGTTACCTTCGAATCAACGGCCAAATACTCACATTCAACGCTTTTAGACCTGTACGGTTGCCCATAAGTTCGGAATGATGATCACAATGCTCCGGGCTGCTTAATTTCAGGCTCAGCATTGATGGCTGTATGCTGGTGAGATCAACTGGCAAAAATTCTACTTATGCAATCTTCGACACAGCATCACTTGGACGTTCGTCAGAGCTAGTGATATCACTCTCTTGAAATGCCCTGCGAGTATTGAAAAAAAATAGGCACACAATGTATAAAGAGCGTGCAAGCGTTACTTTCGTTCATTCTGAAAGACTCCGAGACGGCAGCTCCCGAAACACGAAGGTTCGCCTGGATTCGGGCATCCACAAGATTGATAATACCCCAAAGTACGGATCTGCTGAACTAGTTTACTCATGGAGCAATACAACGAAAAGTATCTTGCCCCAAGCTCAGGGTGCTAAATTTATGAGGCAATTGCTGTTCAGATATTTGGACTATAAAGAGTTAACCAATGTTCAGGTTGCCTCCTTTCCCAGATATCGAGTGGAGTGCGATGCCTGTTAGCAGACATGCAGATAGGGCTTCCGCGCAACTACTGATGTATGACCATTTAATGCTAGCTACCCAAGTCTAGTGCTCACCTGTTATGCTAACAAATTCAGTCCGGCCACCCTATACTCCCTGTACAGGCGAGTAAAAGAGCCCCTCTTGTTGCTAATTTAGTATCACTATTTCTAGCCCAATCAAAACTCCATCGTATGCTCCACCTTTTATGATAAAGACACGAACCTACACGATGTAACCTTCTCATGCTTACCTTCTTGGGTTATCGTCGGGCGTCGCTATTCACAGGCAACTGCCCACACTCGAGAAACGACCAAGATGATTGGTAGTTTCAATGCATTGCGTGCAGTAACTTTCTGGTGGAGTTTACCTCGTTCTACGTTATAAAAGCTTGGCATGTTTGAGGTCACAGGATTGAAGGGAATATCCTGGCAGATCACCAATGATTTATCCCTCTTTTGGAGCGTTACTTGGTTTTCGTCCTTTGGCATTTGTTGCTACTCGGCGTTTCGACTTCACAGCTAACAACGCTCGTATCAGTCCCGATAGCTTTGAACGAGAGTAAGTTAAATTGCAGTTTAGGCTTTTCGCTTACCTCCCCAAGTGTTGGGTTGATCAATGGCCAATTTCCTGGTCCTCTCATTGCAATCAACAAGGACGACGACGTTGTGATTCCCACTCACAACCAGCTCATTTATCCGTTGATGAGGCGGAGCACCACGAATGTGGGCATGTTTCCGATGCATTTAAATGCAGTACTGACCAGTACGATAGCATTGGCATTGCCTCTTCCAGCCTCTCGCCGCTGACATGGTGGCCCGGCTTTCGTTACACGATACCCTATAGCCCGTAAGGCGACTTTCACCTATCACTTTACCGTCCCGAACCAGACTCGGAAGTAAGTCTCTCGACACATAGGCACTAATGATGTATCTCAACAATACCTCCATAGGTTCTGGTACCACTCGCATTTGGGACCCAGTATTGTGGTGGCTCCTTCATTATATACGGTAGGTTTCCCTTACCTGACAAAATCAGAGAATATCAAGCGCTGAATGCGAACGAGATCCCGACAATCCTCTAAAGAACCTGTATGACGTAGATATGAGGGCACTATCATCACGCTTGCTGGTTGGTTCCATGCTTGGCGCCTGCTAGAAATAGCAAATTTTTCTCCACTGGTATCGTTCCGTATGCAACATACCGTTTTGGCATTACTATCAATGCTGATGGCCAGTTATACAGTGTTCCCGATTCTGGCCTGATTGACGGCAAAGGAAGATTTAATGGGGGTCCCGAGGGTAAGACTAACGTTGCTCGCAAACTGTTTCTGGCTTACAATCACCCTAGTTCCGTTCGCTGTGGTCAATGTGGAACAAGGCAAAAGATACCGTCTACGTATTATCGCAAATTCCTGTCGTCCCTTTTTCACCTTCTCCATTGACGGCCAACACATTACCTTCATGGAGGCTGATGATATCGAGCGCGATCCTGTATAGGTTCAAAATATTGATATTTATGCCGCTCAACGTGTCTCGGCCATTCTGAATGCTAACCAACCCATCGATAACTATTGGATTCATGCTCCTCCGACGGTTGGTGATCCTGCTAGTAGTCCAAACTGTGCGTTGATACGTTGAATGGTTTGTGCGCTTCTGAGAGCCCACTAAGGTCAATGTTCCTGGTCACAAATTACTTGACCAGGAGTGCACGTAGGTTCTGGTCCACACGTAAGCGGTCCATGCTCTCATTCAATGCCTTTAGCCGATTGCCCAAGTGGGTCCAGGTAATCTCGGGGATGGTCCTCCCGATGTCGCCATTGTTCTCACATTGCTCAGGTAAATTTCTCATAAATGCGCTCTCCGGTTGCTTACACCCAATGCAGCCTAACCCTCCATTCTTTGACATAAACTGAATCTCTTATATCTCACCCTCCGTCCCTGTTCTGCTTCACATTCTGAGTGGTTCTAAGAAAACCCAAGACCTTCTCCCATCCGAGCAAGTCTTCCTTCTACCGAAGAACGAGCTTATCCAGGTCACGCTCCCTGGCACTGGTGCTCACCCATTCCAATGTAAGGTAAATTCATCTTATCCGATTTATGTTTTTTTTTTTAAGTGCACGGCCACACCTTCGACGTCGTCCTCCCTCTAAATGATACCAATTTCAACTTTTGAAGTAAGCGTTTATCCGTCGTCGGGCCACCAGTTATCTAATCATCTCGAGCCCTCTTCGTCGTGATGTATACCCTCTTAACGGCGGAAATACCACGCTCCAGTTCTGTAAGTCTCTCTCCTGACAATATACTATCTCGTGAATTAGTAACGCCGCACCAGTCACCAACAACCAAGGAGCTTGGTTCTTCCATTGCTACATCGGCTGGCATCTTGAAGCTGGCCTAGCCTTGCGATTGTCTTCGGCGAGGCACCTGAAGACAACGTCAGCGGGCCTCAAGCCCAGATTACTCCACAAGAGTGGAAAGGCTTGTTCCAGACGTACGACGGGGCAGGCGAAACGGCTTTGGATGGAAATAAGAGAAGATGGTGCAAAGCTGGTCGTGAGTTGGGGGTGATTCGACTACCAGGTTAAACTGAAGAGGGGGTGAGGTGGGCTTGTCACTCGGATAGGGCGAAGAAAGAGCCGAACCCGAGTTCCAGTGAGGCACGAGTAGTAGTTGTATTCTGTTCGTGTCGTATGTCATATATCCCGAACTTTGTTGGATAAGAAATACACTGTATGTAAAGCGTCAACTACAGAAGCCATTGAAACCATGCGCAGAACCTCAAGGACCACTAGACAGCTGCCAGTCCCAAGCCTAGACTGACGTCGCTTGCAGGACAAACTAACAACACGCTGGGTAAGTGAGCAATGGCCTTCGCAGCCACATATAACATTGTATTTTTGGTGTATTAAGCGGTGGATCAATAAGTTGATCCTTTATCTCCTGCGGCTTGCTCGCATCAGTGATTGGTGTTGCGGTGCAAGAACTTATGCTTGTTCTGACCATGCGAGTTACGCTCACAGTGGCTACTCTGTGGCGGCTCCATTCACCACCATATTCATCAATTAGAGTTCTACCGCTCGCGCTGCTAGTAGCAAGACCAGTGTCTTCGAATTCTCTTTGACTCACTTGAGTATCTAATCTCATGTTTGGTTCGGTTGTTGGGCCGTCCATGCTATTGTACGCGGCCAGTAGTTGTCGTAGGCGATCAGCTGCCGGGTGTTGGCGTTAACCCTATGCCGTGTTTTGTGAGAATCAGCTAGGAGAGGAACCCTCAGTGTGTTGGAGTGACACGATTATCCGGCAAGTTGAAAAAATGAATGACCCTTCATATGGCCGTCTCGCGAGGTTTACTCACTTATTATTATTAATGACGCCTTCGTCTTCTAATTCTGCTGACGGTGCCAAGCCCAGACTGTGATCACCTTGTCAGGTTATATAGAGACTGCGATCAACGAGCGAGCAGTTTGGTGAGCAGTTAGCGAACAGTTAGTGAGCAAAGAGCAGTGGTACCGTAAGATACATTATATCGAAGATCAGAGATGTCAGAACAAAAGAAGGACAGCCCACCCGAACAGTTTAACAACCGGTTCGCATTCGACATGACACGACAGTCTGAATAAAAAGTGCTTTGTTCAGCGAAGGAAACGCATTACCACAAACGGTAGTTTCAGAGGCTCGTGGACACGTGACCACAACCGTCCTGAGAGTCCACACCCCTCAAAGAGCAAGGGTCTCATGTAATTCTCATGTAATTCTCATCACGTCCAATGACCATGCTGACTTTCTACCGCTAATGCCATCTGTATTTAATGAGCTGTGTCGTCTTGACCTGGATCATGCAGCTCAGGTCCACACTGCTCATCCACATCGCTCTTCTCCCCATATATATTACCATCGCATCTTTCTTCGGCCTCATCCCAACGTCCTACAACTTGGCTTCTCTCTTCAGACTCGCTCGGACCAACCTTCCCCGGTTCTTTAACCAATCAACGCCTTCTGCAAACTTGTCTACTGCAACCACCAACGCCACCATGTCCCACGGAATGAAGTTTGTTGCTCGTCCCAGCGATGAACGTGGTCACGCCGATCACGGCTGGTTGAAGACCTTCCACACTTTTTCCTTTGCCATGTGAGTTGTAGTAGGTTTCATAGTAAACTTGCCAGTATTGACAAAAGCTGTGGTGTCCAGGTACCAGGACTGGAATCATGAACACTTCGGTCCCCTCCGTGTCATCAACGAAGACCGCGTCGCCCCTCGCACCGGCTTCGGCACACACTCCCACCGCGAATTTGAGATTTTCTCCTATGTCGTGAAAGGAGAACTCGAGCAGTGAGTCATCTTCATAAATGAGATAACAATGAAGAATCTCACCTCCATTACAGTAAAGACTCAATGGGCAACACCGAGATCCTCAAACGCGGTGACCTGCAGTTGACTTCTGCCGGAACCGGTATATCGCATTCGGAAAAGTGTCACGGAGGCAAAGAAGTCCACTTCCTCCAAATCTGGTCTCTCCCCGCTACCTCTCGCCTTCAGCCCAAGTATTTCACCCGCCACTTTACCGACGAGGAGAAGCAGGACAAATGGGCCAAGGTTGTTGCGCCTGCATGGGAAGAGGGTGTAAAGAATGTCCGTGAAGCGGATGGTCCTGCCCCTGTGCAGAGTGCCCTTACCCTTTACGCCACCCTCCTCAGCACTGGAAAGACTCTGGAGCGTCCTCTGGAGGGTAAGAAGGGTTACATCCACGTCGTTCAGACCAGTGGATACAATCCACAAAAGTCTCAGGGTGCGACCATCAAGATCAGCGGTCCAGGCTACGAAGAGTTGGAATTGAAGGAGGGCGATGGGGCTTATATCTTCGTTGGGCAGAAGGGTAATACTCTTAAGGTTGAGAACACCGGCAACAAGACCGCTGAGGTCTTGGTCTTCGACCTCGACTGAATTTGGTAGACGGTTTTACGGACGTATTGTTTCTTGTAATTTTCGCTTTAATACTGCATTCGTGTATCCATAGCATCTAGAAGCCTTTTGAAAATCGGCCGTACTTGACCCGAGAAAAGGAAATCATACAGTTGAGGTGAACGTTTCCCGCAAGGAGAGTATTCCCAAGGACGCCACAGACTTATCTGAGAATTGAATACCAGTGTTTTCAGAGGATCACGGAAGTGGTAGGAAGTGACGCCGCAAAAGGCGGATGCCGATGAAACATATTCCCTTGCGTATAGCTGGGATGTTTTTAGGAGGCAGCTAAGCCACGATCATCGCTGATTGCTACCAATCCTATGACTTCAGAGGCTGGTAACTTGACAGAAGTGGGATGCCAGCACAGCTTCGGAGGAAGAGAGGAGATCGGTGTCAAAGCCTAGATGGACGGAGAAACGAAGGAATGTGTATGGAGATTTGATTTGGTAGTCGCACTATCCGGGTTTAGCAAGCAACAGGTTGTGGATTCGTGGGGGTGAGAAACTGAGAACTTCAGTAATAGTGCCAGTGCCACAAGTGTTTGATAATGGCCAAATGGGATAAAGGGCGGGTAAGGTAGTGGGGATCAAAATGGAACCATCTCTTAACGGCGAAAGTGACCACAGAGTTTGGAACTGGTGGATTTACGTGCGAATCCTGAATGGCACAACAAGAGGGGTAACGATATGGGAGGCATTAATCGCAGTTATGCGACATAGGAAATGGTCTGTAGTCATGAGACCAAGATTAGAGTCACGCACTATCGAGTAACTCCACCTAATCCACAGGCATCAACGATATTCTCCCTAACTTCGTCAACGCCAAAGGGTGGTTTCATCTCGGTGCTAGTGACTATGGGTGGAAGACACAGTGGGGCAGCTTCATGGATATCCTTCCGAAGTTTCCTGATAACCGTTGGAATATCATTGAGAGGGATGGTGTCGGCCTTCGTAATGATAGACTGAAGAGTCCACGGTTGCGTTCCGCAAGGGGTGATCAACAGGCCTGATAAATGAGCGAGCATCTCTCTGTCATACGCATTCAGACCATGTTTCGCGCTAAAGAGGATATACACCCGACGAAGTCTATTCAGCGCACATGGGTTAGCGAAATCTCAATCCCGCCAATTAGGGAGGAGTGACCCACTGTTGCCGTGTCCGTAAATATTCATCAAACATCTCTCCCCATTCAGGTCTTCCCCTTGCACCGTAACCAGGTGCATCGACAAGGATGAGCTTCCCAGGTTCAGCACCAACGCGATAAAAGTTCAGTTGACGCGTATGACCCTATCACATGCATACTTTGAGCTAAGATGTATTCCAGAGAAGTATAGATAGAAACTCACGGCCTTCTTGCTTGTATGGAGGAGCGAACTTCGTCCTAAAACCGCATTAAAAAGAGAGGATTTTCCAACGTTCGCACGCCCTATTGGAGGCGTTAACCACGGGAGTAGTGGCACGCATGACAATACCTGTTAAAATGACCTGAGTTCGGCTGAGTAGAGCCGATTCAACGAAAAGGATATACCTACTTCTGGTAGCCCGCGCAACTTGGGTATATCGCTTGCCGATGCCGCGCCAGCAACGAAGTCGGCAGCTTTTGCGTCTCCGAATATTTTTCGCGATCTAGTTGAGTATTTTGCATGTTGTATGGCCGCGACTCGGGTAGCCCGTACATGGGAGAGAAAAAGATGTGGAAGCAACATATAATGTTGGGACAGAAGAGGAATACCATCGGGGAGCTGAAACGATTATGTAAGTAATCATCATGTTCCTTATTTCTCTCCATAACCTTCAAATGACCTCTCATAAGTGACTACCAGTAAGCTTGGTATACACCGACAGGGTATCCCACTCCGTATATTGGCCTATGTGTAAATGCTGGGGCCACTTCCTTCCCATAATGCGAGTGGTTATGCGGTCACATCTCACCAGAGTTCTGGATCGTTGCCTAATCTTGCATCACAGACTTGGGATACCCTTATACCAAGCCCGACTGCTCCTCTGAACGAAGCCAAATCAAGGTTTAATGCTCTTAGCAGAATGAAGTTTCGGTCATCTGATGGTCCACACTCCATCCGCAGCCTCGACGCGTTCCCATGAACTTCCGAGTCCTCAGCAAAAATAACGAGGAGGTTTGTTCTATCGATGGCCTTGGGCGCTCTCACGTACTTCTGAGCGACTTCGCTGTCTTCTAGCTGTGCATGATTCTCGTTTTAGGAGCTCGTTGACAAGGTTTTCGCAATCGGGTCAAGACCATTCTCACGCCCACACAAAGATGAAACTTCCCAACAGAGCACCTTCCTCCACCAAGTCTGTCAGCAGCACTAGATTCTTGATACTGATATCGTAGCAAGATCTTCTTATAATGTCACGCTCGAATGTTGACATATGGACATGATCATTCCGACGAAGACAAAACAACTTGCGGTTCTCATTCACTGCACCTCGCGGCTACAAGCAGGCCCTAACGCTGTGCAGCTTCTCTTTTATCTTGGCCTCATGACTAGCTTCCTATCTGTTCGCCCACCATCCGATGAACGACACGTTCCGGTGCGTATTCGTTATCTTTGGGGAATGACCATCGTGACTCTCACCGGCGAAAGATTCCCCTTTAGACATGTATCCCTATGAAATGGACGATTCTACGGTTCTGTCAAGTATAGAGCAATGCCCTGAGAAACATCAACACCTGTATTCGGAACGCTCAACCTGCGCATACACACCCAGCAAGTTTCAGGTTGTTATACTCTCACAGTGCGCATCTCGAAAAACACCGATTCCATGATACTTGTTCTATTAAGGAGAAATGGAATACGACTCGATTGATCTACGGACCATATCGCCCTAAGCGTCCGATGGGTTCTCTAAGACTTTTTTTCCGAACAAACGGGATTCCCTTCTTCCAGCTGGAAATCTAAAGACCCATTTCTTGACCACAATAACCAGCTACATCGTGCCCTCGCGTCAGTCCTGACGATATACGTTTTCAACTTTCTCTTCCTTCATTCGTGGTGAGAACGTCCTGCAGGTCGGTCGTCCGGAATGCCCCCCGTTCTTAGAGAACGAGACATAGATGGAAGGCTCCTAGCACTGAACAGGGACCGTGTGGTCGTTCGCATTCAGGCGAATCTGAATAACTAACCAGATTGTCACGCTCCCACTCCGAAGATAGCGATCGGTCTTATTGGAGAGCTTTGGTTGGCCTGGCACCTAACGAGTAACCCTGAAGCTAACTAAAACCTCCAAGATGTTGCGAGCTCCATCGATGACCGGCCAATCTAGCCGAAGCGTATTTCAGCCAGGGTCACCTTCAGGCTGAAAAGCATTCACTTTCCTATATGGAGAGCCAAACTCGGTTGTGAAGCGAAACGGCAGCTCTTGCCAATGTCACGGTTCCCCAATCATTGCTGGATCAGTTCTCATGTCCTGGCTGTTCCGGCGCGGTGTTCCTCAGTATCTCAGAAAGGGAAGTGGTAACGTGGTGAGGTCCCTTGTGTGTTGACACTCTAGTCACACCTTCAATAGGAACAAACTTAGGGCAACCACACGAGTTCTGCATTGTCCTACATAATTCACTACTGGCCCTCAGTTGTCACGGTCTAAAGTGCCGTATGAGCCCTTAGCTGTTGACACGGTACAGAAGTTGCCCCTACGCAGGGTCCTCTTTGAAGACGGTCGCCACACAATTTTCTCAGATATAAATGCCCCATTTTGCCGAAACATACCACAACTCCACTCGTAGGCAGTAACCCTTCATTAATAATGTCGCGTAGACCATTAACTCTCTCTGAGGATAGTATAAGCTTGGCCAGTGAAGATCTCCGACGCCCTGCACGTACCTACCACAGGTTCAGGATGAAGTCACAGGGGCATGACTGATTACCTCGGAATATCTTCAACTCAACACCGTCGCATTGCTCCCGATAGCCTATTGGAAACCAATCATCAGTGTATGTTCCATCAAGGGACACTCGTAATGAATCAATCCGATTATGACCGGCGTCAGGGATCTTCAAAAAATGTCCAAAATAACATCGGCGATGCGCTCAGGGGTCCCGGTACAGACTTATTATCTCTTATATTCGTTTTCGAAGTGGTCAGACCATCGTTCGGCCTCCAGCTTCAAAGCTCCAAGTCAGTCCTTCGGCGGTCTGATTGATTCCATCAACGATAACAGGCATCTCCCATCGTTAGAGAATATGTACGAACTTTGGAGGATAGCTGTTGCTGAAACTTCACTTGTCGGCAAATCTTTGAAGCTTTCATCAAACACTTGCCACACGGGCCCCTAAACTTACAATTACTCTGTGTTTATACATCTGGATTCACTGGAGTAAGATCTGGATGAAAGAGCCCCTGCATGGCTGCGTGGGAAATTGGGAAAATCGGGATATTTAACGTACACTGATGTAGATTACTTGATTACTTTCTGGAGCTTCCACCATGATCATGTAGTCGTCTCCGCCATTCATTGGTGTATTACTGAGGTCAACACACCCCTGGCCCTCGCATCCAGCGAGCTTACTCGCCTTACAGGAGCTTTGGGCGGTCGCTACTAACCAAGTTAATCCTGTGTGCACTTTTGGCGCTTTGATCTCTACTGCCAGGGAAATGCCTTACGCAGGCTTACTGGCAGTGGGGGACTACGGCTACCCTTCGTCTATCATTTCGTCTGTGTATTTAAGCCGTATACCTACCAACGCCCCTAGCAATCTATATCAGCTGGGGGGGGACTCTTTGTTCGGATTCGTTGCCGGTAATTGAAATAGAGACTTCAGTTCAACTCCATTAACTTTCAGCCCGGCCACGAGCAGAGTTCCGAGCAAGATTTTGAGTTCTTCCAACGTGCAAAGGTGTGCACTCTCCGCGCCTTACAGGCTACCACTGACCTGCATTATCTGGAGAAGGCCTTCCAGTGAATTCCTTTCTCATTCTGCTATTTCCCTGAGTATTACGATGAGTGAGACGCATGGTTCAATGCATACCACAAGTTCCAGAAAGAAACCAAAAGGAAGAAAAGGTGCGCTTGTAAGAACATGCGGGTACTCACACGGCTAGCGTGGGAAGCTTGGTAGATTTCATATGTGTAGATTACTCCTTAGCTTGTGACGTGATGATGTAGCCTTCACCATTATTTGGTGTATTCCTGAGGTCGACGATACCACCGGGCCCTCGTACCCTAGCGAGCGTACTCGCCTCACAAGTCTCCACCGTTACCCACTCACTGCCTGTTTAAAAATAACTTCCGACATCACACTTCCAAAAAAAGCAATTTCCGATCTTCTGAGTCGCGAGCAAAACAAGTCTAGTTTGTGGGTGCACAGAGTGCAAACCTGAGCAGCCCTAATTACCCAAACGTCCCAAAATGACCCATAACCTCCCGTAACACCCAAGCCAATTCCAGCCGGCGTTCCCGTACCTCTGTCGCATCACCCCCAAGGATATGTTTTCAATCGTCCGCCAAACCCCTGCCTTGCCTGACTGGTGGCCAAATGCGACAAACTTCCCAGCAGGCAAATGAACATTAATGGTGGCGTGGGAGTGGGGAGTGCATGGTTACTCGGGATTTCATATTTAGAGCGGCTTATGGAGCCTTATTTAGGAGGTGGACGGAAAGATTTGCAAATTGCAGCGGCAATAAATTTTCATCGTACAACGAGTAACATAAACGAAATGAGCTTAACCTCCTATATCTGGGAGATCTGACATGGTGTGGGAAGGCAAGTCACAGACAGTACAACATGGAGGAAACAGGGGGTAGTTGTCTCAGGGATCGGACCACTGAGCCAAAATCTGCTGGGAATACCGCAGACGATGATCTGGGAAGAATCAAAGGACGTGTTTCCTTACCGACACCTCTCCATTAATATCGTCTGAACCACTGGAACCTCTCAATGCCGTTAATGTGATGCGCCCAACTCAAACTCTACCCACTTCGAACCGTTTTCAAAGCGCTCAACTCCGAAGCATTAAGACTCAAGGTCTTATCATATGGAAATCAACCTTCGAGAGCAGTTGTAATTTACCCCTCCCACCCCCCATCGATGGAGGCGAGACAAACGGAGATACGGAAATTAATGAAGGACGTCTCCGCTTGACCTCCAACTCCTCGATCCTTGGGGACCTTTCAAGACCTCAGCGCGTTGATTTCTCAGGATGCGCCCTGTTTGATTGAGTGGCACCAAAAGCAGAGTTTCAGGCTGCAACGACTAGTTATGATGTCCGCACCCAGATCGGTGGGACGTTAGTATTCCACTTCGCACCACCGTCGTTATCGGCCCTCCCTTTTCAGGCGCGGCACCCACGGATCGGTAGAACAGTTCTGCGTAGGCAATATAACCAGACAGAACGCAGACCGGCATCGGAAAGATCCAGGAATACGCGGCGATGTTGCTAGTCCTCTAGCGATTCAATGATCGAAGGGGCCGCGTTGGAACGGAACGCTGCTAGGCGTCTCTGGAGCTGTATAATGCTGAGCAAGCCTATGGGGCGACCCTCTATGTTTTCTCCAGTGTACCATTCTCCCAGGAGTTCTAATATTTGAGCTTGCAGACTTCATTCGACATCCAAGCCTACTAGAACCACTATTGTTTCATGTAAATGATTATGAGTTTAATTGTGTGGGTAATATTTACTATCCTTATAGATGGCTAGTATCAAAGCTTATTTATCTAGTTTAAATATTAAAATTAGTAGTAGATTAATGAGAGAACCTATTGTACCTAGGACTTGTCCTCTGTGTACACTGCAAGTTTTGTATTTCACACGGACCGGGTCACATAGCCTCTTGGTACGGCCGCCGCCATCTCGTTACCAACATCCACGGGCCAGGGGACCGGTCCAACTATGGGAATTCTCATCTTTCCTCTAGAGGCTGTGATTAATTAATACTCAGAACCAACAGTCTCCGTGAGGACTTTACCTTTATTCACGAATTTGATTGGTTTACACCTGACTCTCCTTGAAAGCATATTTACAATTCTCTGGAAGACTCGAAAGGGACGAAACTCAAGTTCGATGGGAGTTTATCCATGTGGTGGATATATTTTAACTTTAGGTTTATATTAACACTATTTGGAATGGCGTTATGGTTTAGGGATGTAGTTGTAGAAGGAACATATTTAGGTCACCATACAAAAGAAGTCAAAAACGGCAACGTAATCGAGACTCTCTATGATCACTCGAACGATGAGAGGTCTCGGCCGTCTATTGATAAAGAGATATGCGTACCGAAGTATGAAAGTTGGGGGATGATGGAAGCAAGTAGTTAAGTCGTATGTCTCTCTATGTATCTTTATATACTGTCTGTGGGTAGTCACCTGACGTTGCAAGCATCCATGCTTACATATATTATTATTTATCGTTAGTGAAGTATTCGCTCTCTTATCCGTATTCTGGGCTTTCTTCCACTCTAGTTTATCTCCATCTGTAGAAATAGCCTCCATTATTCATGTATAACCATTAGATCCTTTTGCTATACCATCAAGGGGGGTGTTAGAAAGGAGTTGGTATTCGACCAGTCTAGAACAATATATAACCCCTCGACAGTCCCTTTCTCTCTACACCTCAATCAAACCGATTTTTTTGGGGCGTAGGGCGCACAACCAAACCACTCCATCTGATCCGCCAACCTTACATCAGATCTAACAACGGATACTCGGAACGACAAGACCTCCAAAAAGCCCCGCACCGCAAGGGGGTCGCCAGCGATCATTGCATTTGCATGATCGAACCTCCGTACCTGACACGACCTGACACCGACAAGATGGGCCATTGAACATGTATACGACTCTGTAGGGAGGTAATTTGATTATCCAACATAAATACGGCTCTTTCAAATCCTACACACTCCCGGGTGACTCCCTGTCCAGGTACATTCATTCCAACATTTCATATTGACCCGCCCTGGAAGGCTAAATTTCCAACGGGGACCTACACGTTGTATTTCCAAAAAATTGAAACCGGTACCTGTACCTGAGGAACGACTATCACACAAACACACCCTTGTTAAACCCTGTGAAGCTTGAATTATCCAGTCCGAGTTTCCTATACACAAACGAGCGGATACACATACACAACCAAGTAGGTGTATGAGTATGAATATCAGAGACAAAGTCGTTCTATAAACAGAAACCTCTAGAAATGTGACAGTCCAGAATATGCCTTGAACTCCCCAACCCTTCTATCATCGATCCATCGATGCGTCACCCAGTCCTAGTCGGCCACACTCTCAACACCGCGACAGCTTAAACCGCCAAGCTGAGAGGATATAAAAAAAAGCGTTCCGTACAATAATGAACAAGAGATCAAAGATTCTAGATACATAAATTCAACTATGCAAGTCAACTGTGAGGGAGGAAACTCGCCAAAGTGCCAAAGAGAGCGTATAAAGGTCATAAAAAAGCGAGGTGACTAGGAAGACGGGGCGAGAGAAAAGAGTACGAGGAATGCCGTATTAATAGTACTTGTATGCAGGAAGACGTAGGGGAAAAAGTTATGGGATAAGTGGGAATGAATGAGGGGGTTGTTTTCGAAAGGGATATGTGTCGTCGTAGAACGATGCGAGGACGAGACAAGACCGGAAAGCGAGGAATGGAGGGTAAGAGGATAGAAAAAGAAAAGAAAAAGAAAAAGAAAAAGAAAAAAAAAGCAAAGCGTATCCGATAAATCCGCAGACCGTCATGTGCACCAGACCCGAGCAAACCAGGGCCAGGGGTGAATAAAGGGCAGCAAAGAGGCAGGGGCAAGGCAACACTCGGTACGATAGCGCCGGAACATTCATCTTCACACCGCTTCACTATCTCCTTCCACGTCTGTCCAATAACCACCCGTTCTATCTCCCCTCCACCACACAACAAAAAACATATGTATAACAACACCCGCGAGTGATCATCTATCACTCCTGCCCTCACCATCCACCCAGGGATGGTGTCCCTTCTCCCCTTTCCCCCCTCCACCCTCATCCGGCGATAATTGCTACCTCCCGACCGTAAGATGAAACAAATATGATGAGTGTAAAATGAAGGGATCCTAGCCACAAGACCAACACTTGATCAATACCGACCCACTCTAACACGTAGCATGCATCAAACATCAAACCCAAAAGTAGACCTTGTCCCCCATAGCATTGAATATAGGTTTGATGCATTTAAGCGGAAGGAACTAAAACAGGGCTTGAACAGCCACCTGGTGTTGCCCCTCTTGGCGGACTGCATGCGAATTTATTGGTAGGAGGAGTGTTGGGCGAGGGAGGTGCGGTGCGTTTGAAGGACATTGGCGCGTGGCAGGACGGCGTTGAGGGCGACTGTGACAGGGAGAAGGTGGGGGACGTAGACGGCGAGGGGAGCGATGAATGTGAAGGCCGTACTGAGGAAGGAGAGGAGGATGCCCGTGGTAATGAAGGAGAAGGCTTTGCAGGGGGAGTGTTTCCTTCCTCTTCTTCACCGTCATCGTCCAGTTCGATCTCAATATCATTCACAACAATAACATTCTTCTTCTTCTTACTCTTCTGTGGTGTCGATGGTGCAGGAGGAATCGGGACAGGGTTTGCTTTTGCTGAGACTCCAAAGCCAGGGCGTCTAATCTGGCTGTCACTGATCCATCCATCAGACAACTGGTCATCCGGGCACATCAGCGGGGTATATTTCCAATCCTCGCCAAAGCGCAGATGCTTACTCGGCGGGAGCTGGAAGAAGGGGGGTTCAGGCGAACACGAGGAGGCACGCGACAGTGGACTGCTGTCCAGGGAGGCATTAGTCAGGGAAGGCGTGGGTGGGTCGTGCGACACGTCGCTGTCGGACGGTGGAAAGTCTGGCGACATGCTGAGTTCGGAAGGAGGCGGAGAGCATGGAGGGGTGGCTGAGGGTGAAAGAGGTTGGTTTCCGGAGGTTTCGAGGAGAGGGAGGAAGGCGAATTTGGGTTTCTGACGATTTATTGGTGTTCGGGCCGCGGGAAGGTGGGAGAGATGTTGAGGGTGCCATGTGGAAGCGTGTGGGGTTGGTATTGACGGGGCAGGGGTGCGGACGGTGCGCCAGGAGGGTTGGGAGAAGGTATAAGTCGAAGCGACGTCTGAGGTTGTGGGAGGTGCATTGTCTGTTCCGGGCAGAAGGGGTAAAAGACCAATTGGGACAGTCGATAGGTACTGTGAGGCAGGCCTGCCACCAATCAGGTCTGCAGGCTGCTGAGCTCTGGGCAGCGACCGCTGGATCTCTTTGAGTTCTAAAATATCTCTGCAGAGAAATGGCGTGTCAATGAGAGTAAATGCGGGTTGGGCGACAACACTGACTCGTACGAGAGGTTGCGTGCAGGCTCAGCTGGGGTGCGATCCCATTCGTCTGCGACAAAAACCTGTTCTGAGCCATCAGCGTCAAATGCGACGGTCTTGCGAGGATGGGGGTGGTCGCCAGCGGGACTGGGAGCACGCGATGTCTGCTTGAGGCAGCCCTTCATGGTGAGGTTGGGGAGGGGGCAGGTCAATTCTCGCCCAATATTAGGGGATAAGCTGGGAATTTCTCACACACAAACACAAACCGACGGCTGTCCCCCCGACCCCGTCCGCCCTTCCGTCTCCGTCCGGTCGCTTATTCCCCCTTTCCACTCCCTACACTCGCTTAATTTTCATTCGAAACTTCACAGCTGACTTCCTTTGACTCGTCTCCAGCTTTTCTCTTGCTTTTTTGCACTGGTTTCAGCCACTTTCAGCAAGGACAACCTGATCACGTGGTCGCTATACAAGAGCTTCCCTTGCTGCTCGCCACGCTTGGACATTCACTTTTTTCCTCCCCCTGAGCTACGACATGATTTCATTCAGGCCATATGCCGCCCTTTACTATCCCCACATGACCCCAGTTACGACAAGCCCAAGTGCGACCGGCGGGCCCAAGCCCGCAACAGCCATCTGTTCGGGCGGCCAATACCACCCACGTAGTGATGCACAGCTCCATATCATATTCCGCTTCCGTCTGACGGTCGGAGGAAGTTTTATTCTGAAAAGAGCTATTCATAGCACACCGTTTTTCTTGGATCACCACTCGCTTCTCCGAGTCCGTATGACGCCTGCTGTTCAAACATCTAAGGCCGGATTCAAAAAATCGCAAATCGTGGTGGGAGCGTGTTGATATTGAGACACGCACCCACCTACCGTCCCACGCCTTCATGGCCAATGCGGATGGATCGGTATCAATCCTTTGACCAGTCTGATTTCTGCGAATGATGCCTGCAAAGGAAGGTTACATGCAGCCAACCAACAAGACGCTGACGCCGAGCGCCTGTTCCAGAAGCCACAATGACATGACTAGAGCGCAAGCTACAAGTGGCACCCTCCACTGCGGAAGAAGGTCTATGTGTCATAGCATTGAACGTTCCCACGTCAACTGTTAGCCCAGTAACTATAACACTAAGTGGCAACCAAAACAATACATAATTCCGTAAATTCCTCCATCCAGCACCCGACCAGATTTTGCCATTTGACGATAGCGAATTTACTCTGCTCACGAAACAATGGGTTCTTAGACCGATTTCGACATCCTGTTTTGAATGTAGATCTAGAAGAATTGGAATTCGGGAAGGCCAGCGAAGCAATCGTGAAGGACACGAAATGTCAGTCTCAGACATGTAGCATGTTGGTATTGCGTTATTCCGTGTGAATCTTGAAATCGACTTATTCCTACGGCCGGAACTCTGTGTAAAGGGTAGTGTTACGTCCAAGTCGATGTCGCCCCTAGAGTGCTACCGCATTGCTGCTTGTCGATGTTTCTTCTCTCGGAATAGCTCCGTTATGAGCCCGGCCGCGGGACCGTCTCATTATCTATTCTAAGAACCGCCCTGCTGCAACCAGCAGCCAGCGTCTCCCAAACTCGTACCCGTCACAAAGCTAAGAGCCACACCAGACCATTTTCCCACCAAATTGTTATCAAAATGAAATCAATCACATTTAATCACCAGCATTATACCATGTTACACCGAAATTAACCAGCCTTCCCCACGGAATATGATGGAATATGATGCATATGATCGTTGACAATTTTGTCTTTGTCCTCAAACTTCCTACGCGTCCATTCCACGAGGACGAACAACACTCCGGCTGTTTGTTGACGTGATAAATGGAAGAAGAGGCGTCTGACAGTGAATAGCCGAGAAAGGAAGCTTCGAGTTTTGCATTCGGGGCACAGGTGTCATTCCTCAGCCACTTGATCGCAGGCTCGTTTCCTCGCCTATCAGGACTCCAACTTCTCGCAGGTCGACCGCATGAGTCCCGCTTTCAGTATAGGTGGGATGATAGAACTTTTAAAATGGTGCTGCGATGTCTGATTATCCTCGGAACAACCCTCAACATGCCTTCGATTGTCATAACTGACTTTGATTCTTAGAGTGATAATCACAAAGCATGTCTCTACCGGTTCTTTTAACTGGAGTATGACGCGATGACTTTCCCACGCTGCACTCATTCTCTTCACTGATGCAGTAGTTCACACCAGTGTCAATATTCGAATCTAGGGAGGTCGATATCCGTCCCCATTACATTGTTCCAAGAACGGAACAATACCTTATTTACTCTATGCTACATGTGTGGATACAGCAAGCAGCTCGGCGAATGTAGTACGCCAATTTGGCGTACCCCCGTAAGAGCCGGAAATACAAAGTGGCAAAACGTGTATGTATGTTATCTTCGCTTTCGCCAGTATCCCTTGTGGAGACATCGATGAAACGGAGATTACTCATTGACTGGATCTTCTGTAACATAACACATGTTGATTCTAGCCTGTGAACAAGCCATCACTCTTCATCTCTTGAGGACTAGACTGGGATCTTGTAGAGGATTCGTCATAAATAGAGGAAGCGCATGCGACCCTGCCTTGAAATCCCATACTGCGCAATAACAAAGAGATTGACGAGTTCGATCGAGGCCTGTTATCGGCATCCGACATGCGTCCTTATTGATATACCCACATCCTGCCACTGCGCACACCGCAAGGGCGTATAGGCCGCAACTTCCTTACCCTCTCGTCCCTCCGATATACTGGTGGCTATTTTCTGTTTCAATTTATACAGAACCCCAATTCCGATGGACAAAGGTCCCACTGACCGGAGGCGCAATGGCAAGTTGGCAGAACCATCCCAAACAGCAACTTGTGGGTAGTCATGACGTCATTCATGCATTTACCGACATCTAGCGGACTCACACAGTTGAACTGGCATGGCCACCACAGGTACTTGGATATGTGATATGTGATATAGAGTACCATACAAGATACCGTCGTCATACCATCAATCCCATGTCCCATGTCCTCAACGACCCCACCTGTCGCATGCAACAGCTACCGGACATGATTTAGAGTGTATCAATACAACCCAATAGGCTTCACGAAAGCTCCGGAACTTGGGAGTCACGTCGAAGCATGAATGGAATGGTAGCATAGGTTTCATAGGTCGATGACGCCTATCGAATTTGGATGCGGACTCGCACAGACGTGGGTGCCCTGGGCCGGCTAGATATGGTCCCCTTGGGTTTCGCTGCACCTACTCAAAAATAAAATAATCTCAGAGGACGATTTAGGTCGTGTGTCCGAGGCGGATGCTGCGGAGACGTTCCACCTCGCTGGGACGGCATTGACCCAGCCTTTTTACACTCCAAGGCAACGTGTTATCCCACAGTGATCACTGATATACATGTTGATGCACGAGTACGAGCTTATAATCCGACGATCTGGGTTCTCGGTCATTCGTTTGGGCGAGTGATCATTGGGGTATTACAGCTTGTGACATTGTCGGTTTCTTGGTTCCCTCACCATTTAAACGTTAAAACGTTCACGGGTTCATGATCATGAGCAGCGGTGTTTGGCTTTGCTGTGCTGTAGCGTCTGATCTGTGCAATTTGGCGTAATGGCGATGACGTTTCTTAACCAATTAATATTATGTTCAATCTGCGACAGTATGGAACTGCACAAACTTCTGCCATTGCAAAAACGTTACACCAGGAAGACCTACAACCAAATGAGTCTGCGAATAATAACCGTAGGCGGTCATTGCCGCCAAGGGTAGTTCCTACCGCGCCAATGGGCGCTCGTCGTGGTAACGGTAGAAGAGGAAGAGGTACTGGAGTGTTATCTCGTCCGAGAGGAAGCGCTGTCACTTCTGGTGCGTGTTACGAACTCTGCCTACTGCTAATCTTCTTATAACTCTATTATCTAGGTTCATCTCATTTCGCTGACAAGTCACGTCTAAATCGCGACCAGACTACGTCTTCCTCTACAAGTTCGGC
This sequence comes from Podaxis sp. AQ795752, assembly GCA_018524425.1. Lineage (NCBI taxonomy): Eukaryota > Fungi > Basidiomycota > Agaricomycetes > Agaricales > Agaricaceae > Podaxis > Podaxis sp. AQ795752. The sequence goes on along the minus strand of JAEUWK010000835.1, from coordinate 30,931 downwards.
TTCGCTATCGAGAAGCGCTTCGAGCATTCTAGAAGTGGAAAGACAAAATAACCCTTCACATATTCTTCCCCGGCGTCCGCACTCACCTCCGAATAAACCGCAACTCACAGCGCCTTTTCCTTCGGGCGTGGACCCATCGTCACCCCGTAGTCCCCGACCCTCCAAGCGACGGAGGGTCAGCAATCCACCCTATGGGTCTCCGTATATGCAGGCTTTAGGATCGCCGAGGGTCGGACATAATACTTCTGCCGGAGTTACTGCCAAACAACGAGGACAGTCTATTGGTGAATCTTCGTGTTCGGATTTAAACGAAAAAGTTCCAACACCAATGTTGGCTCCAACAGTCAGCCTCACAACCTTTCCTCCAATATCTCGCGCCGGGGAAGGAGATGCAACAACGTCTACACGATCTCGGACTGCAGCGCTGTCGGTGATTGGACAAGAGTCTTTTGGCAAGTCCGCTTCAGAACCGCAGCGATCACCCGGTGTTGTCGAGCCTTCGCACTTGGTGCGCAACGAAGAACCTTCGAGGCCGCAGACAGTGAGGGCGGCGACTCGTGAAACTTCCAGTCCGAGTGTCCATGTCAAGGGAGAAGACACTAGTCGTCAACTATCTCTCGATGTGGCTTTACCTGCTCGGCCGTCTTTACCTCCCAAACCTTCCACATCCACGGTTATGGGACCTAACGTTTGTGTCAGGGAGGCTGAACATATCAATTCGACAACACCTCCGGCTCTTTCCCTATCCTCCAAGCTATGTGTACCTCCCAAGCTGCCCGCCTCAGCCGTAGCTGCACTCGAACCCAAAGCCGAAGGTTCCGGGGCATCCTCATTTTCATCTACGAGACCCCTACCCCCACCTCCCCAGGCCCAACGCGCGCACCCTCGACCGGTCAAACGACGAAGACCGGATGCACCTCCGATTGTTCGTCCACACAATTTGCAACAACCTACAATCAAGTGGTATTCCTCCTTTGCTACCGGTGCTCAACCCACCTCCGCCCCTTCGTGTTCGTCTTCCGGCATGAAGACCCCGAATCCGCCTTCACCGTCAGATCTGATGGTACATCGTCCAGCCGTTATTCCCATTGATCATGTCAAGGAAGAGGAAGCTGTTACCCCACCGGCTTCTAGTATGCCCTCACCTCCCAGATTACCTCTACCTCCCAAGCCATCCCCTGCAGCCCCTTTGATTCCTGTCAGAGTTAAAACTGAAGATACTGACTCGAGTATGCCTTCACATCGACCTGTAAAGCCCCAGGCCTTGCCTCCATCTCCTCCATCTCCTCGAGGCAATATCACGGATGCACCAGTTGATGCACCCAAGCCTATTAAGCAAGAGCTACCTGATCCTTCGGAAGTTATCATTCCTCAGCGAAAACTCGTCACCGAATCATGTTCGTTTTATCCTATTCCCGATGACTGCCGCAAAAGTGTACCTGGGTACAAAGACAATCGCGTCGCGTTCTTTCGAAAGGAGTATAAGAGATTGCAGAGTTTTGGGTTGACTAAACGGAGAGTCATTTTTCGGTGAGTGTTTCGGCAAATCACTCTACCCGTTTGTTCAAGGATTGCTTGAATTTGGTAGTGATGATGGTTTGGTGATTGAATGGTGCGGATTTTTTTATCTGTGGTGTTGCTCTATAGCTAATTAAGCTGTTCAGGACAAGCCCGGTCCCTGTTTGGTCTGATACGTTGCTTCCAGAGGTATACGGATTAGTTCTGTCGATGATTCTTGGCTGAACTCTTCATTCAGACGGGAACTTGAAATTCTGGGCCCGAGCATGAGTTGATATCAGTTGACATGGTCTGTGCTAAGCCCGACTAGGACTTGGACACCATTTCGAGATGATCTTGGATTGCCACGCTATCGCCCCATGCTGGTTGTCCCCCATTGAGGATATGAGACTGCCGCGCAGAGGTGCCAGGTGGCGTTGAACGTCCAACGTTCATATCCGGATAGTACCCCAAGTTCATCTTGTCACCGAGTATCGCCGCCTGCTTGGTTTTCAAGAGGGCTGTGTGCTGACACTCGACTTTTCCGCGATGTCAAGCGTCACAAGAGGCGTGAATTGGGAATTCATCTCCTTCTGGAACTCAATACACCGAGCACGGTAGATGTCCACTGACATACAGTGACCAAATGGACTATTGTTCATTTTGAGATGTCACCCTCCTGCGATTAAGTCCCATCTCCACCCGTCGTGCTTAGGTTGGTTCACATCGGCACCTGAATCATCGTCTCGAGTTATGGTTTCGTCTTGGAAATGCAAACTAGACCTGCTTCCGACCAATGGTGACTGGGTCAGTCCTATGAATACACCAGCTATTGTCCATTTGATCCTGCAAGCTTCTGCACATCCCACACCAAGAATCGAATAGCGACACTCCTCGAGGAAGCCTCATTGCATCCATTATTAATCAACCATGAATAGGAACTTCTCAGCGACGCCCGTATCTAGCCTGTATTGGAATCCTGAGCAAGACTAGCGGTATCAAGATGATCCAAGTCCAGAATTAGCCCCCAAGTCAGCTGTCGCTGTCGTGTCTCACACCTGCAAGCGCGCAGTGCAACCTCTGACCACCATCGGTTCTCAAGATAGGCGACGTGTTCACAGAATCCGTGAAGCTTATCAACTTCGGTCTGAGGGTTTGTTCACATGCGAAGTATGCACTGCAATCAATGCAGGTGGAGGTATAGCTAAAGTTGTACGTTAAACTCTAGCTCGAGATCCGGTTTCTCGCATTGTTATACTTGCAGATTTTACTCACACCACATCATACATCATTCACTATTCCACCTTCTGTATTTTTGCACCCACGAATCGGAAGTCCGAGTGACGAACGTAACATGGTTTGAGTAGGTCGCCCTACGCGTAGCGAGATAGTTGATGCAACCACTTGCGTCATCGCTATCCCACGGATAATCGGATAGAGCTGGCTTCTGGGCACTAGACTGTGAAGAACCCAGATGCCGACGCCTAGCCGTTGTTTCCGGGTTGCATTCGACTCCAATTGTCCCACAGGGTACAACAGGCTTGACAAAGGAAAAAGGTATTTGGATTAGTCGTGTGAGTTTCTCATCCTGTGATTGGGCGGTGATTGCGTTCGTTTCGCATTTGTGCATACCCCAAAAGGACAGCTTGGCCAAATTTCCTGTGTACAAGAGATGTCCATTGTCGACATCGTCTTCTCCACTATACCGCAGTAGTCATCAGCAGCGGGGTGGAATACGCGGTTCTCAATTAACCGATATACAACCGCAAAGCATATTAGGTTCACAGGACTGGAATTGCGAGACCCTGGCATTTGGTAGACTGTCGATGCTAGCTGCGAGGGTGAGATTAGCGCCGACGTTGAAGTTGACAGAAGAATGTCTGAACAGCGATCACCGGATGTATCTTTAGTTCGGGTATGTCGCTCGGTGTGTTGAACAGGGTAGCCTTGTGCTTCATTGTGATACCCACTTCATAGAATGGTCATGGATATATTTTACCGAAACCACGCCTTTGGTAAGTATATCGATCTGCCCCTCACCGCCAGCAGAGCTCCAACAGAAACCTTCCTCTTCTCATGCATTCAGTCGCGCAATGAAGGTGCGGCTATTCATATTCGCTACTCAATCATCAGCCAGGACCCTTTCAGAGCCTCATCAACACTCCATAAGGTGTAATACCACTATCAGCGTCAATCACAGCCCAATAGCATCCAATCCTGATCAACTCACCATCAAGCACCCCAGCATACTTTTCCCACCGCCCAAACCCAAAGTCCGGTAACTTGAGTCCAGTGAGCGGTTGTCTCCCTACAAAACACGTTTTTGAAAGCCGCTTTACGTCCTGGGGTGTCGCTATTCTTAGTGGTCACGGGGGGGCATATTTATACCTACCGTCACAAAAGGGACGGTTGCGCTGTATAGGCAGGTAGATGCACTACGTATTGGTAACATTGATGGATTGTTGATATGTTGTCTGAGGTGTCAGCATGTTCCGTCCTTGATGTTGTCAGTGTGTGAGAATATGAGAGAAGTTTCCTCTCCCCCGGTCTTCGCGCACCATCAGGATGACACTTGAGTCCAAGTGGTTTTAAAATGGGTTTAGAGAAGAATGGAGGGTGGTGACGGGTGGTGTTTGAACTACATGTTTTGAATTCAGTCGGTTGCAAAGATCAAGGTTAAGAGACGTAGATTTGGGGACTATTGGTTGCACAGGATGGGGAGAAAATATTCGATGAGCCTGATCCTGCGACTTTGGGGTGAGCGCAGCGCGGGCGGTGTTTGTCCCGAACACTGCCAACGATGAACACCCGTGAGCGATGAATTTGGTTAAATGATCAAACACTTGTAGTCTGGACCCTGGATTGATGACTGACACTATTAGTTGTACCCTGCACATCTCAAGCATCAGCAGTCAGTGGTGTGTGTTTTCGGGTGCTGGAACTGTGAGATTGTTATCCTCACCTGTATCCAGTGTGCGCCACACGGTTTCCAGACGGGACCCATGCCGACACAAGATCTGGTATCCCACTCCAACACTGATGCTCACATAAGCTTGCTCCTAAAGGGCAAGCCGTCCGCCTTGGTCGCAAGCATAACTTGTTCTGGCCTTCCGCAAGCATAACTTGTTCTGGCTTTTCAAAACCCCTCAAGGCTTGCTCGGAAAAATACCCAATACCTCATGGCCTGCTCTGTGGCATACCTATGGTTTATCCTGTCCCCTTGCCATCGGTTTACCCTATAACGAAGTCGATGATATTATCATCAATAACTCGAGCATGATCAAGTCCCAGTAGACCCCAGTGTTCAACATTGCGCATTTGCCGTTACTTCCATCCATTGGGCTGAACGCGTCAAGGTCCTTTTGTAGACCTCACAAGTGAACCAGCCGTCAAGGAGGGCTGAGAGACGCGGTTATGATGTTCGTCCACCACCTAAATGACCTGAAGTGTCTTGATGGGCTGAGGTGGAACTACTTGTTATATAATCCCAAACGAAAAGTGATTAGCTTGACTGAGGTTCCTTCTCGCTTGTTGAGATGGGATCTCGACTAAATTGGATACCAAGTAGACGGTTGATCACCTCCTTGTCACAATGAGGCCGCAAGTGCCTGTGTGATGGCAGACATATCGTGAGTAAGGTCGCTGGATACTGAAAGAAATCGTGACCACCGTTTAGGAGTATGTAGCGCATACGTCGGGTTGTCCTGTCGAGGTTCCCTTACCCCTGTGCAGAGTTGCTTCTGTAGTTCAGGTCTGCCAGATTTTTATTCGCAGTATACGAGATTACAAGGATGCACGAGGCAAATCCGGGAGATAGGGCGCTATGCTGTCGTGGTCAAGTTATACATACATTCGAGCTCGTGATTACGAGTCACAAGCTAGACCCGAGATTTCCACACGCCTGCCTACACCGCCCCTGCCACCGTGTTCTTGAACCCGTGGACTCTACAACTTTCGGCACGTTCCAATGGATTGGATCCTCAAAAATCTCTTTTGTAGTATTGATACCGACTTTTTCCTGGGAAAGAGGCAAGCCAGATTTGTCGAAATCCGAGATACACCCTGATGCACCAACCAGCCAGCTAGTTATTTTCACATCCTACTGAACACTGAGTGTTGGACCCTGACTTATGGGGATAATCGTGGCCTCTAAGTGTGTAAATACTCGTTCCAATGCTCCGAACATATTACATACAGATATTGAAGAACCTTGTGCTGAAGGGGGTAACTACCACTTTTTTGCTGTGAGACCTATGTCCGGAACACCTGGAATGGAATGGATCTTCGCTAACATACTCCTTCGTGTGAACGGGTATAAAACCCGCATGTTCGGCCGTTGGCATAATTCTTACATGCTGGTTGAGGGTGACGTTGGAAAGCACATGGTAACATTACTGTGTGCTACAATTGCACTTCAATTACGTCCAAGTGATTAGGGAGATGCGGGCCATGTTCCTCGTTGAATTACCTGGAACCGAGTCACCAGCACCGAGACTCGGGAAATGTTGCACCACCAGAGTGGTTTAAGGTCTAATCTTCGTCACGAAGGCCTTGAAGTCCGGGTCTCTGGTTTGTGCCAGGGAGACGACGGATATATGCGTAATATCCGATTTTTTTCAGGAGACCGGTGCAGGTGTGTCTACGCCAGCCTCATGTGCACTCTGGTGATCATGATTTATTCAATCACTCCCGCCTTCGCGCGTTTTTCAAGGTCTGTCCACAGGGAACATAAGTGTATGTCAAAGAAATTGGACACCGTTTCAGGCAAACTTTGAGATGGGCAATATGCTTTCCAAATGAGACGCAGCACAGTTCCCTGAAGTCAAGTACCTGAGGGCGGGTCACCATTCCCAGGGAATTGGATGCAGGCTTTGATTGACAATTACCTATATATGTAATGATCCTGCAAGGTGGCAGGAACCATAATAGTGAGCTCATTTCACCCCTAGGATTGTCGCTGGAAATTTCCCTGCATTAGGGTCCCCAAGCATCCATATTTTTATTGGCAACACACTGTGGCGCACTAAGCATCAAACTTTAGTTCAGGAGTACGAGACCGAATGGTGAGCATTCATTTGTATAAACATGTATTCTATCCAGGAAACGATGGAGCACAGAAAGGAAGCGGTAAGTATAAGGGTTATGCTAAATCCTGAAAAACACTTATTGTTAATGCAGTCTCACGGATGCCACTCGCCCTTTAGGCCCAGTAAATTGCAGTTTATTGGCAAAAGCATTTGTATCACTGAACTGGTAAAACACAGAGGTTCCCAGCATAACCTCACTTTGGCGTTNGTGATAAAAGATAATCAACCTGTTTGTCCTCCCTGGTGCCCAGGAGGCATTGCTATTATGGTTCAAGCTTGTTGTTAGGTCACAGTGTGGCTACTGTTGTTACAATCAAGGATCTTACAGTATATCAGCTCTCGTCGTTGCAAGAAGATTTTCAGGACTTGGGGAGGACTCGCACGAGACATCACTCCGAGTAGCCCCTGTTGTGGCGCTTCGGCAGCTACAATGACAAAAAGCGCGTCCCAGCCCAAAAGGTTGCCGTCATGTGACTGCGATGTTCCTCACGCCTGTCGCGTGATTGATGATGTCGAGAAGATTGTCTTGTGGAAATATGTAACACGATTCATCGTGTGACAGAAACAGATTCGCTTACGTTGACCGAGGGTCAATTTAAAGCCTGATCTACTGATCTACATTGCAATAAGCGTCAGGAAGGGTAAAAAGGGAATGTTGATAATCAACTGGAATGAGACTTATTTCTACTCCAGATTCGATCTGTGAGGTGTTGAAAACGAGGGCATTGCTGGAAGCACAAGTTAAATTCACTGATGAACATTTGTAGTCCGTTCTGTTGCAAGACACGGCCTAGATGTTTCAGAGTTGATGGGCTCTGACAAAACGTGAGATATTTACTCCTCCCCTTAAAGCAAGCACCAGACTGACATTTCAAGTCTGGCCGACCCTGGTGAGATACTACCATCAATTTTATCATAGTAAACAAAAACAGGAGGCACGATGTGTGCCCTTGTGATACAAACATCTCCTTCCTAGATTTTGCCACCGATGGCCTGGCGAGTCTATATCGGCACTGATATGGTTACCCAAACTGATACCGAGCGTGCCAGCTGACTAGGTGGCTCCGCGTAGCAAGCGGATGAGGGTTCATTGGGCAAATCAAGTCCCCAAAATGCCAGGGGGGGGGACTATGCAATCACAAATGGATGGGCTTGATCACTACAAAGCGAAACCTTCACCGGGGCATTCTGGCATCGTCCAGCGAGAGGCAGCTGAGACGGACTTCGAATACAAAATACGGCCCTGTATGTTTATATTGGATGTGATCTCATAGGTGTACGAAATAGGATTGAATTTGCCGTTGGTGTTAGGTGGCATGGATTGGGCCGGCTGCTGCCTCGCCAATAAGCCGTTCAAAATCCGGACCCTGAGACCAAATGGCGACACGGAGATGCGCAGGTGCATGAACGTCGCGTTGCTTGCGAGTGGATGGGTGATCACTTGGAAGCTCATAAAACGGTGTGGTGGTAGTGGTATCTCATCACGCTGTTCCCATTTGGATCAATGTGCTTCAGCTTCAGATATCAGAGGCATTCAGGTAAAGTCCAGCCCATTCCGATTTTAACAAGTGCACGGACATTGTGACAAGCCGACAAGTTATCTAGGCTGAGCATGCCAGCGAGCCGTGTTGGAAATGTGACATGAGACAATGAGACAGCATGAGACCGGTGACCCATGGAGAAGACCAAGCCTCCGCATAATCGCTGGCCGCGCTTGTACAACTGCACCTGCACCTGGCTTGGCGTCCCTGCCCCGCATCACCATCATTACATTTACCTTTCTCCCATCTCGGCCTTGACTAGCGTGCATTTCTTTTGGGCAGATTTTCCCAGAAACACCTATTTCTAGCACATCAACTCTATGGTTAGCCTATGGAGTTGGGGTGCTTCCTAAGGGTTCTGTCGCTGAGTGCGAAAAGTCCGGGCTTGAAGGTTTAATGGTTCCGGAGGGATACCTGCCACCCCCAAGTTGAAGACGGTAGTAATTTACTGCGGGGAGTGGGAGCAGGACCTCGCGAACATCATCATAGATGGAATCTTCCTCTTTTGGACATCGAATTCAAGTTAGATAATGTCAAGTGCGAAATTCCCTCGTAGGCAACTTTTATCCTCGTCTGCCGGGTTGAGGATTCAACGCGTCATGAACGGCGGAATTGGACGTGAACATTACTTCTTTTTTTCACGGCTGTTGATGTGTGTACGTTGATGAAAGGCCCGGACCAGTGCTGCCGGATCAAAAATACCAAGAGCTCTTATTCCGCGTGTGGGAGAATGACTACCCAAGACGTGAGTATAGTCTGTTTTTCAGAACTCGCTGTATACTCGGTGTTATATGTGGCGGCCCGGGGTTCCGCACTGTGCGTGTGGTTTTGGTCAGTGGAAGCTTGGTCGTTCATGCCTATCGTTGTGACAGACCTCGGAAGGTTGACTCGATTCCGTACGGGGATCCATGGGGATACTGCGTCGTGCCGACTCGTGATGAGAATTCGTCGATTATTAGCCCGTGTTTTGATGAGTGCGCCTCGAGTGGGAAGACTATCAGGAGGCATACTTCACAACAATAACATAGTCGTTATTCACTGATGACACAACGCAGCAAAGAGAAGATTGGGGGGTCATCACGAGATGATTTCATCTGGAATGGTGAGGAGGGATTATCAGCCAAGAAGCCTGTACTCATAAAACGGGACGTACCTCTAGCCAATGAGGTTGTCAATAAAAGTAACAGGGGCATGTTACAATGTTCATGAAGTACCGATAAAATCCCGGGCTCGGCTTGTTACACCAAGATGCTAGAGTATGGAAGAACAGATCGCGTGAAATCCGTAACGGAGAATGCGCTGCCAGATTGTACGTGCCGAGTGATAGGCATGAGTTTCCTCCCAGAGGCAAACCACCAGACCATCGGACTGGGAACGGCTCGGAGAAATGTCGTGGACATGTATATGGTTAGGTGTTTTTGTTTATCGGCACCTAATAGTGGTTCTCAGGCAAGAGATGTATTACAGCGATGGGAAAGCCAGAGCCTATTTGGGAGTCTGTTACGAGCGCGACAGAACTCGAAGTAGTGTGATACTGGCGATGAGATTTTTTGAATTGAATCGGCTCGCTTCGATACGAATAAGACGAGGAGCTGATACAAAGAAGTATGTGTGTACCAATGTTAGACGCCGGATAGAATGGCGAGATCGCCGTGTGAGATGGTGAGGATATACGTGGGCGGGTTGTCGATATGGTCTGCCGTGTCATCAGATAGCACCGGTGCGATCGCAGAACCTACGCTACGACTCACGAATGAATGGGAGCATCAGGTGATGGGACAGGGTGAACGGAGGTCAACTGATACTTCAAAGTTGTCGAGCATCCGGGGGTGTAGAACGATGATGGCATGAGCCATGGGGCAAGTGAAGCTGTACTGGTTGTGAAAGGCTTTCCAGCACAATTCGGGGATAATGTACCCGTACAGGAGTTGATGTGTTTCCTCGCGACAGGGAGCTCCAGAGCGTGGGTAGTCGAAGTCGCCTTCTTGAATGACCGGGAACTTGTCGTAGAGTCCGGGAAAATAGGAGGAGCAAGCACCTCCAGTCATAGCGGGCCATTTACGTGGAATGCAGGGTATTAATCCGAATAGCTTCAGGGCGACATGATGGAGTGAAACGCCATAAAAACAGTGGGAAATGTCGATTGGTGCTTTCCTGGGTAGTCAATCAATTAATGGCACGGAAAGCAGTTGGCAGTGACGTCTTGTAACGGCTGGACACCTAGACCTCCTGTCCAAGTCCATAGTTCTACGCAAATCGGACAGGTAGCAGAGGGGGTGGAAGTAACTGGAGTCCTGAGGTGACAAGGGTCTTTCCTTCGAAGGAGATGGTTGGCCAGCGCAGAAGGATTAATCCGCTGAAATATCCATCAACCAGGCGATCGGGTAACAAGGAGAGACACAGTATGAACCCAGAAGTAGCGTTTACACGGTTGTCGGGGCTCCAGAAGGACACGGAAATAAGCGTAACCTGGAGATTTTCAGCGACATTAACGCGGAGCAAGCATATCTGGTTGTTTCGTATATTTCAAAGCATATTCGCAAGGACGCTAGCAGAAAATGTGCCCTTGACCATAGGATGATGGCTCCTCACTTGATGCAGGACGCGAACAGATGGGTTACGTAAGCAGGACATTGGGCTTGTTTGGGGCTTCGAGGTTGCTGGCAACATCGACAACTTCAACCGCGCTCATCGTCGACAACGGAAACGCCCCCAACACCCTCATGCCTATCAAACACCTTGAAAGTAAGATCATGAATAGACTGTGGTCTAAACTACAAACTCAGCAAACCAAAATTGCCCATAGATCATCTCCATGAGCGCAAACATTTGCAGTCGCTACAACTCAGCGTCCTCTCCGAGTCTCGCCTTGGTATAGATGCCGCATACTATCTCCAACAACTCCTCGAAAGTCCCAACTCCAAGGAACCCCTCCTGGCCGCCACAGGCGGTCTTCCCCTTGCCCTTGCCCAACGCATCGAAGCAGACCTCCGCGTCCTCGAAAAGTTACATATCAAGCCTGTATTTGTTTTTCCTGGTCTCCTGCCAAATAAAAAATGGAGGCAGAACCAGCACTTGGAGCATACAGAAGCGTGTAGGGACAGGCGGGATGCATGGACCAAATACGAATCCGGTCAGGAAGAGTCCGCGACGAAACTTTTTGACGGGCGTCATGGACTTGCCCAATGGGATATGTGGAGGATGGTATTGAGAATTTTCAGGAATAGGAATGTGGAGTTTATCATTGCTCCCTATGTAGCGTGGGCTCAGGTTCGTTTCTCTAACACTTGCCTATAAGGGACGGATATTCATCTTGGGTTATTGCATATCGCGTGCTCGCCACTCTTGTAGTTGATTTACTTGCAACGTCACCCCAAGTCGTATATTCATTCGATTTATGGGCCCACCGAAACAATGTTGTACCCTGGGGTCGACAAGGTCATCACCTCACTAGACCTGAGTGCCAACCCACCAACATTTCAATATGCCTCAAAGCGCACGGTTATGCAAGACCTTGGTGTCTCCGAAGACCAATTCCTCGATATTGGGATCCTCGTTGGATTCGATCAATCTCCCCCCTTCCCTCCTTCCGTCCATGAACAGGCCCTCAAGGCCACCGTCGACATGGTCAAGTACTACAAGTCTGGCCATGCTGCCGTTTCCGCATTTGCCGAACACCCCGCTGTGAAAACCATACAATACAGTGAACATTTCGCCCGTACCCGTTCCATGATCAAATATTCCCTTGTGCTCACCTCGGAAGGTGTTGTACAGCCTCTACCCGTGGCCATCACTAACCCGCCTACTGGCCCAAGCGGTGCTAGTAGTCATCACGGCCAGCATCACCCCACTACCGCTGATATCCCTAGTGATCTTCACGACATCTTCACGCATCGACTTCCTGACGAAGTTTATTTCTATCTTTCCCGAGGACTCATGGGACCTCAAGCCCTCATTTGGCTCACCACGGGCCAGATCATCGAGAACCCACCATTGGATAATGGGGAGACGAACGAGTACAAACGGTTTGTGAAGGAGGTCATCACGGATGGGCAGACTGGACCTCGTGCAACGGCCCTGGCTCTAATTAGCAGTGTGTTGCATACTTTCTGGGGGAAGAAACAGGTATCTGGATGTTTCTGGTTCGACCAGTCACCTCCCCACGGCCAGAAAGCCATTTCGCACAATACTCCTCAGACAACGCAGTTGGCGGAGCGAGTAACTGGGTGGAATGTTCCATATCCCATTGTGGAAGATGAGCTGAGAAGGCAAAATGTGAGCCCTTTTGAACGATCATGTTCATCACTTGCGATTACTGATTGTTTGTTCAGTCGGCAACGATCGATTTCGCGCTCTGCCTCGGAGCGACCTCCTCTGATAAGTCCGCACAGCGCACGAAGATGAAAACGACCACACCACTTGAGAAGAAAGATGAGATTGTTGCGAATGTCATTTGGCGATTCTTGGAGTTGCGGGGGTCGGTGAACCATTTTCGGTTTTCCGCCGGTCTTAAATGTTCGTTGCATTTAGGTTCTTGCTGAACACACATATGCACTCGCCATTGGCACGTGCAATGTACGTTGCTTTGCGACAGGCCCGATTGAACGATAAATTCCAGGATCCGTTGTATTTGTTCCTGGAATTGGTACGAGCGGGAGTAATGCACGGACACTTGTGGAGTAACCGTGCATTTAGCGGTGGCCCAAGTTTTGGAACAGGTGCGTGTGGTCTTGCTGAGAAATTTCTCACGGTGTTGGTCTTGTCGAGTCTCAAGGAAGCTGATTTGGAAAATTTTTGCTTTATCCTGCCATATTTCTACGTTTCCCTGTCTGATATGTGCTATCGTCGTCGGTTTTTATATCGCCGCGTGGGACTTGATCCGTTTTGGAATCATTTGGATTGCTGAATCTGGGCTAGACGACGAAAAGTCGTGTATGCTCCTTGTGATGCGAGTGCTTAGCATCGTCCCGTTGAACTTCTTGGTGAGTAGTTCCACATGTCGGTGTCTAAACAGCGAACTGACTACCCGACGTGGGTTGATTGATTTTTTTGATAATTTGATTTCTTGTTTTGGCGACGTGATTTCTTTCCCGCAGCCTCAACCCTGGTCAGCGCCGCTATCGCGGGAACTGCTCGTGTTCAACTCTTTTGTGCGGTCGCTCACGAGGTCGCTGCGCACGCTTTTGGAAGTGACAGCACTGAACATGATGTTGCGGAACGATGCGCGAAGACCCAGGGATGACCTCCTAGACATCTCGCTGTCGCTACCATTCCAGTCAGAAGTCAACACGGGATTTGGCGTGCTGGCCAAAGTCTACCTTGATGCATTGACACACATCAACAATAGAGAACGGGTAAGGGATCCCAATGCGGAGGGAGTAAAGGAGGCCAAGGCTCTCGCTTTGGAAATTTGCGAAGAGACCTTCCCTGGGGTAAAGAACCCCAAGTTGGAGGTTGAGCGAGGGTTTAGGTTCTGGGACATTGTGGGTGACATTGACTCATGTGGGGATGGACTGATTTGTTAATGGATGATGACCACAGGCTCTTACAGCGATGCGACAGTTGCATTCCGAGGGGCAAGTGCTGCGCGAGCTGATTGACCAGTTCGAGGCAGCGGAAGCATGGCTCGCACCGATGCGACCGTGAGTGTGAGGTCATTCGAGTCTTTTCCTGAAGACGGGGCATTCCATGCTTTTCTTACTATCGCAATCACGGAGCCATCTCGGAGTGCGAGGCAGAGTGCAAAAATGGAATACGTGGGAGGGAACGTGGAGGATCGGGACGCAGGGAGGGCATGGGAAGGTGAAGATGATGTTCTGGTTGTGGTTTTTTTCTTTGTGTCGTTGTTTGCTGTGTAATTTCTTGGTTGAGATGAATGAAACTGTTTGCTTTGATTTCGAAGTCCCGCATGGGGAATTCTAGCGCCGGGGAAGAGGTGGCTGAGAGGGCACGCTGACCATGAAGCTTGCCCGCGACGGGGGTACAGTGAGAAGGTGACTGTGACACAGGGTGTAGCAAATTGTCACAGTGACAATCACGGTGGGAGGCGCAATCTCGATTTGTGTGGGAAGGCATCGGGTGCTTGGATCTCGCTCGGAGGTGATCTGGAGATGATCGATCTACGGAGGATGGCCCGATTAGGAGTGTGACTGTGTGACATGAGAGTTGATATAATGGCCTCGTCCAAAGACTCGCCTCCAGACTCCCCAACACCATGTTCCACGACGCCCCCATCATCGCCCTCGATGCCCACAACGCACACCACTACATCCCGCAGCACAAGTATGACGACAACATCGTCTACCTCCAGCAACCACACGCCGTCCAGATCATCCAGCTCGTAGAAGGTCCCCCGCCTCCACCAAGAAATTTGGCTTCTGTTATCAACTCTGAGTCATCCTATGTTTCGTCGTCGGCATACTCTGATTCATGCGACGACGGCGGAGACGATGCAGAGGAAGAGCCAGAGGAGGTTTGCGAGTCCTACTGCTCCTCTGAGGAAGAGGACGCCCAGGACCAGCGTACTTCGTCCACGGATACCTACTCTCTCCGCATGAAACGCATCCTTGCGTGGCGAGAGAACTTTTCAACGCATCTCAGTGCAACATTATCTGGTGAGCATCCTTAGTCTTCTTTGCGTTTTGGATCGTCATTGATGATCGACTCCAGAACCTGCACTGCCGTCTTCGCTGAAGCGGAAGTTGTCCTTGGACGATGACCTTGTGTGTGCTACATTCCTCTGCCCCAGTGGAGATGATCGTACTGATAACTGTCCTGTGTAGGCATCGCAATCGTCTAAACGCTCACGATCCCTCGCTCCTTCCAGTGTCTCCTCTCTGGGGCTCCACTCGTGCCCTGCATGTGATGCAACATTTGACACAGAACAGAGCCTACGACAGCATGGTACCGATGCAGCGGCCAACGAGGCCTGCTCTGTCGCCGTGGAATACGCATTTGAATGAACGACACGGTGAATGACTCCACCCAAACGTAATGAGTTAATACGATAAACGAACCACCGCCATTCCACTCGCGCTTCAAAATTACACCATGCCGCACCTTTACACAGACACGGCCCCTCCCACATACTCCCCATTTCATTCAGTGCCTCCAAAAACTGAACACCGCCATCTCCCCTTGTGCCAACTATGCACACAGGACCCCGAGTGACACCGACCCTTTCCCATTCCAGGCTTTGACGGGGAATTGTGGTTTTATTCTCGCGTTAGTGGTGGCCCTGCAGCCTCATGGCCTTGCCAAGTAGACATCTTCTTCGAGGACCGGATCCTCGACCGCCGAGCGCCGAGTGACCTTTCAGCCAGGTTCTGGTTCCATAACTTATTGGAGTCATCAACATTCTCCATCGTTCCACACTCATATTCACACACCACCGCCCCACGACTCGAGTAATGATTGCATCATCTGCACCACCATCAATTCGCGACGATAACTGGCTTATGGGCTCTTTTCTCATGCCGCCATTCACCTATACAACACATTCCTCATTTGTATTCTCTCGCACGCATGCACACATCTCCAGCATCTCTCTCACACTCGCATATGTTTTCTTGTTTTTGTCCCTCTGGCTTCACGACACCTTACGCTCTGTCTCCCATATCCTGATGGCATTGTCTCCCCTGTTACCCGTCACCAACTTCTTTGTGGTCCCGACCATGCTCGTCCTCAACAACCATCATACTTTCCACTCTGGCCCTGGCTTCTAATTTCATTTGCACCTGATACATTACCTCTTCCATGAGAATGACCTGTGTCGAACGAGTGACGGACTGACTGTAAAGGTTGTCTGCAGCACTTAACACTACTCTTGTCTTGATATTCCCTTGTTTTCTCTCATGCTTCGTTTTGTCCTTTCCATATCTCATCATCCCCACTACACACGCTTTTCATTCACACATCATGTCTCTGCCACCACAATCATCTGCAAAACTTACTGCTACCTATTATTAATTACATATTACGCTACGTAGCATCAGTTTCTCCTTACCTTACCGAATTAATGGTCTGTTATCTTGATTATCCTATACCTTGCCTTCCAACCTCGTGGAATCTGCTGTGACTACGCTTATAATGGCAATAATCATTTTTCGATTATTATCTGATCTCACTGCAAGTCACAGCAATGGCTTTTTGATGTGCGTGTTGTTCAACTTGCACTGACTCCCACGAGAGGTATGTAGCGGTGTAGGGTGGAAATAGCATACGCACAGAACCACTGATCTATCACCAAGTAGTGAGGGCTTGTGAGCGCAATTCTACTTTTGTCCTTTGTACATAATTGCAACAGCTGACTCCGACTCGTCATTGGCGATATTGGAGTGGTGCTCTTATGTTACAACAGCTTCGCAAACCCTTGTCTTCCGCTACTCGGATTTCCGTCGATTAGATTGGAAGTTGTTGTTTTGTCGGTGGATTGCTTACTTAGTGTGCGAACATGTAGTGGGAAAGGACTTGGGTATGGGAAGTCACACAACTTGCAGGCGAGGATGAGAACGGGAGGGTGAAATAGAGCATAATGCGCAGCGTAGCCGTGTGTGGATAGACGTGGATGTGGACTTGAATCCCTTGAATCCCAGCGCTCGATGCCGAATCAGTGACAGCTCTGATTCTTCCACTCTTCCGTTTCTTCCCAAGATGCCGGGAGAGTTATTCCTTGGGTTCGGGGCGCGGCCTGGGACCTGGAGTCGAGGACGATGGGACTGTCTGACATTCCCGTCTCCGCAGAACGGAAATTAGGAACGAATAAGATATAGGGCGTTGACGTGTGTGAAGGTATCTCCCGAAAATATTGCCTTATATTCGTGGGATATATTGTACTTCTACTGTAGAGCGACAGTCTCGGGGTGGGCTAGAAGACAGGCATTGCGGCGGAGTCAGAATTCACCGTAGAAGGTAGAAGTCGAAAAGGAATGGGCGTTTGTGATGAAGAGAATCCCCCCCCGAGTGACTCGTGCCCTTCCAGAGCGGGCTTCTAGCCTGTGCGAGAACTGTAGACTCGAGGCCAATTGCGTCGGACTCTCATCACCGGCGGTCCTCACAGTCACGACACTTTCCCATCAAATTTTCGTCTTGTTCATAAGTAACCCGAAGTTGAGTGATGGGACGTCCCAACGCTTCGGCATCGAAAGGAGGGAACATCTTTCCAAACCCATCTTTCTCACATTCTGGCCTTTGGGCTGCGGCCTGGGAGTCAACCTGCCTCGCTGTCACAGTCAATTGTCAACATGACGGGTCGAAGTGTCCGGCTGGGCCTCATATGGATCGCTACACTCATCAATCGATCCGAAAATTCTTCCGAAATCAGGAATTAATGGCCGGCTTTTGGGAAAATGCGCTTGCAGTCTGAGCCCTGGGCTGTTGTGGTGTGCGTATCGGATACCCCGTGTGGTATATAACGTTCACCGCGGTGCGACGTTAGCGCACTGAGCATTATTCATATTCTCTCTTGTTGGTTTTTTTTTTTTCGGCGAATCACACGCGAGCCCCTTCTTTACTCGCCTCAACTGTGGTAAACGGATTAGGCAAGAAGGATTCGGGCCACTAGAACGTAGTCGGAGAGCGAGAATTCTCGAGAAGGCATCAATCCTGGCATCGGAATTCATGGCACATGAAACTGTTGCGACCTGTATGCCGACAGTTACTCACAAATGAGCTTGTGACAGGCTGTAAGATCTCAAAACAAGATTGTCCCAGTGCCTCCGTATCGATATCAAGACTTATGGTCTTGGTGGTTACCAGCAACCCCGGTATCTGCGATACAATTCATTCACGGGTACTCCCAATAGACCGGTCTGCCGCTTGGAGACGCTGACGCTGAGAACCTCGAACCGGAGTCTCACACATGGTATCAACGGTGTTGCTTGCGCTTCAATGCTCTGCCACCGCTAATTTTGTACGACTGCACGCCTTTGCTTGAAAACCACGAGCAACACGTTTCTGTCCCAGGCTTGTTTATCAACTTGTCGTGTATATGATGGGACTCGATGCTGCTAGCACTTCCGGCATAGCATTACATTGCTTGAGCATGTGACATAACGTTATCGCAGAAGGTCCAATCTTTCTTTCCCATAATAAACGGGATGTATGTATTCATTCTACGGCTAATGCACTGAAGCGATGATATTCATTCTGTTATACATTCAGCCGCAACGGCCTCTCGCTACCCTGTTGAGTCTCGAGCGCGATAAACACATGGCCTTTGGCATTTCACATATTTACCCACTTAGACACATGCCTTCAAACGGCAGTGACGCTAGTTTTCAGTTTCGCAAAACCCTGTAGATCCCATCATAGTCGGTTAAGCAATTCCACCGGTCCTATGTGGGGTTGTGATGGTTAGGCGCGCTTAGCTTGAATATCGGCGCTTGTCCGAGAGGCTGCTATACCCGTGGAGAGAAGGAACCTACACCTTGCTCTCCGACAAGTCAGCATCCGAAGACCGGGATTTTATCTGTGGAGTTCTAGGTCTATAATTTTCTATACACAACCCCTCTCGCGTCGTCCTTCGTACGGGTCCAAAAATATCCAAGAATTATACATTAAGTACTGGTGTGATGGACTGAATGATGAAGAAGAGCTGAAGGGATAGGATTTGGTATGTCAGTGCCAAAGCACACCGGAATGGCGGACTCACTAGTACAGCGGCAAGCGTGTGAGCTCAGTAGCGAGTCGTCACACCTATCTCTCACGAAGTGCTGCGGAGGTGTTTGGAAGGAGAGAACCTTTATTCGGCGCTCGCAACTATCCACGCGCACTTCCACAACCCAAGCTGTTACATTTGTCTGCTTGTCACTAAATAAGTGACCTTCCTATGTCGCTTTGTGTCGTTTTGATGAAGTGTCTAGATGCCATCCTTCATTTGGTCAGTACCCCTATTGGATTGTTGACAGGCGTGCTAGGCCCTGGTGGTGGGTATAAGATGTTAACCAAGACCAAGGGAAAACACTAGCACTTGGCCTGGGTTAAATTTAGAACATTTTCCTACCACCGCTGATATAACGGTCGACTGGATACTATGTAGCACTCTATGGTAGCTTTGCTGATAATGCGTCTCCGCAGGTCGCGGCTTGCAGTGTGAGAGGTGTGCTCAAACAGCCAAACAAGGCATGCAGAGGAACGAAGTATCAATTGTGTTGGTGCGTTCCTTTTAATAAAGAACTTATTAATATCTCAATTCAATAGATTAATCGGAGACTTCGATGTTCCTTTGGTGACTGTCGGTGCTAATGAACTTGTCCCCCTAGTTGTTTTTCTCATTGGCCGGCGTTTACTCCGGTCGTAAGAAACCACGGGAGCATGCTTGATTATCTCACAGAAAGATACCGTGTCCTGCGCTTTCTTTCACCCCGTCCAGGGTAGTAGGTGAGCGAGAACAAGACATACCGTCGGAGCCCGGTCTAGAGGTGGTAGGCAACCAATAGTCGGAGTCCAGGGTAACAGAACAACATGTTGCTCCTCTAGGGACAATAGGAGTTTGAGATCAATAACGGGATCAAGGAGCCACCATCCGAATACCTGCATCACCTCCAGTAGTCTGCTGGGTGTCTTGACACAAATGCCCAATCAATCATATTGGGACGCGGATACGAGAGCCATTCGGAGCATGTGACCCGATCCCATGACTTCGTTGTGATATCACATCGAGAGTACTTGCCATAGGGTCTTTCACAACCCTACATCAGTGACACTCGCTGTTTCAAGCTTTTGTCCGACTTGGTAATCACCCTGCAATTCGATCCACTCTTCTCTTGTGAGGAGTTAGTTTATTTTTGTAGTGCCCATTGGGATACGAAGCCCTCGAGGTTTTACCATCACATTGGTCTGCTTCGACCTTAGGGGTCATGGAAGACCAGTGCGCGACAGTCACAGTGGCATTCATGATTCGCCCAAAAATGTGTTTTGAGGCGATACTGAGCGCCCAGTTGCAGGGCTGGGAGCAAAACCGGTCTAACAAAGGGGGGGATAGTACTTACAATGAGGTGGCTCACCTTACCGCTGTTAATAGGTCACAGCGATGAGAACCGGGATTGCTTGGGATACGATGTGACCGAGAGACCTCCTGGCCATGACATTGGCGCATATCGTTATATCCATGGCAACATTTCCTTTGATGGTGGCTGTCTCTCCTTACACCAGGAGTGAGATTCATACCCCGCTCATAAGACGTCTCAAACTATTGCTATCTTGAGCGCTCCGCGCTTGGTTCGGGGCGTCGCACGCGGTGATTGAAACATGGTAAATCATTCAAACATCACAACCTGGCACTACAAACTGACCTCAGGGTCAGCGTTGATGATTGATGGCGGTAAGAATCCGACATGTATAACTATTGCTATCTGATTATTACCAGGAGTTTCACCCTCTGAGGTCACCGTAGTGTCAACATGTTCCAGTTCTGCACATGGATAGCACAGCCAGGTATCACTGCTTGCCTTCCTTTTTTTCCCCGAAGTCCGTTCCCTTGTATGATCGGACCGCGTTGAAGATACTGCCTGTGCACAAGTATCCCTAAGGAGATTGACAAGGGCTGTAGCCATTAAGTCCTCGGCCGCGGAGGAACGCAAATTTTACCCAGAACCCATCAGTTTGAGGCCTACTTCCCGCGTCGAACTTCATCCTTGTCTTCCACCACACATCTCCCAGGCTAGCGATGCCACGATAAACTTTGGAGGTTTTCCTATTATTAAACTTGACGCATGGGTTGAGGGTCAAACTTTCGAGTCAGGTCACAATTATCTCCACGAAAGGTAATCACTTCATTGATTCGGACCGGCGGCAAGGACTTCGTTAGCCCCATGTCTCTTCAGTTGGGGATTATCATGACCTCATCGGTCACCCACTAAAACTTGGAGACATAAGAACCCAGTTGACATCGTTGGATCCGACAGTTTTATGAACAGTATTGAGCAAATTGCCTTCCGACTTTATATACTCAACTTGATTCCGCGTGTTGCAGAGGCACGGTACGAGCTGCAAGCATCTCCCACCGTTCCTTCGCCTTGAGGACCACGTCATGGACAGACTTGAAGGCCAGAAGGTCCGGTGCTCCGAGGCGCAAAAAAAGGAAGAGAAACAATACCGCAACTCAGGGGGAAGATTCGAACTCAGCTGCGAAGTTCTTTTGCAATGACTGCTTTCCCTCGAATTAAGCCCCGAAAAAAACGCAACACTCCCTTCGGGAAATATTACTGGGTTCCTGGTCGCACCGTAACCCGAGAGAATTGAGACGCCAAGAGGCAGCCTCCTCTTTCAGCGTTTCGCGAAGATCAATAGGCTTTACATGTGGCGCTAGTTTACTTTTCAGTGAGGGATAGGAAAAATTTCCCACAGAAGTAACAGTCAGAGACCATGAAGCATGAGCGTGAGCAAGATGGCAGCTCACCATGAGAAAAGGCGACGAAAAACCGTGGTTTGACCGAAGGGAGGAACCTGGTTGTACCTCCAGAATTGCCCCAAGGAGTGATCTTCCTCCACATACCAGGGATCAGGCCTGGTTTAGCATGATCGAATGATAAGTTGGGAGAGGGGGCTTCTAGTAATCTGCATGGAGTCTAGATGCCGCGTCAAAGCTCTCAGTCATGAATATGGGTAGAGGAAAGAGAGAATGGAAGTTTCTTCATCGGTCCGTGTGTGTCGTTTTTGGGCGTGCTTCTTCCTTCCGAATTTCCAAATTCATCTGATAGCAAGTCATCAATACCTAAAGATCAACAGAGCCCTTGTCTAAAGCATACAGAGAGTGCAATACACGTGTGTAGGGCTTGACAGTTGAAGTCCGACTCGGCGAGGAGGGAAATCAATTGGAAATCGGACTTATGATTGTAGTGTCAGAGAAGGATTTTCGCTGGTTCTCGGTCCTCCGATTCGGCCACCTGGCAATGGCAGTTATGGATCATTGGCTCTGTAATCGCTGAAAAGGTGCACACTTCTTCATGGAAAATGTAGGGTATAAAGTCTGTGAAGTAGCGCAGATTAAGACCGGCTGTAAGGAATTTTTCTTGCTCGCCCAAAGGAGGACATGAATTGATCTTCATTGATGATATTTAAGGACCCTGGACCTCCAAGAAAGCACAATAGAAGAACAGCTCCAAAATGATTGGACCTCGAACTTGTCGGTATAACCTCGACTAACGAGTGTGCGCTTCGGAGTCTCAAGATGTGAAAGTAGATGTTTTTTCTCAGTGAATAGCGGAAACTGTTTCGTAACATCATGAGGATAGCGGATCCGTAACCATGTTTGAAGAGAGTCAAAAAAGGTTCCAGCGGCTGCCAATGTTCCGGCCTTGCACTTGAGAGCGGGCCGCGACGGAGTCAAAGCTCTGCCGTCTCCATTTGTGATGTCAGACTTGGATTCTCGCACAAACGAGTTATTCTCGGGGCAGCGGTATCTCACAGCAAATTTTCGAGAATCCCCACCGGATTGTCTTCTTCTAGAAGGCGTGACGAGCATCATAATCATTCACAATCATAGAGGACAGCATCAACGTCCACGGCATCCAATAAAAGTCACCTCCCGTCAACTTCTTTGTTGCATTTTCTCGGCCTGTGGAACGTGTAAGGAACGCCTCGTGTGTATGCCTTCACATACGCAAGGCAGTAATGCCCGAAATTGGGAAATCCCAACAACGCGTGCTTCGTCATTTATCCACATTGGTCGAGTGTTTCGAGGTTAGAAGATGGACATCAGGTGGGAGAGTGATAGCTCCAAAACTGCGGTGGACACTCTTTCAGGGACTCTCTCATGCACCGGCGTTACTTGCGCTACATTTGGGTCATTGTATCGTTGAGGTCACTAGTGTGAGAGGGAAGTGGGACTTTAGGAGGAAATTTTGCGATGAAGAACACTGATGCATCAACACAATGTCGCCAACGAGGTTGACAGTGAGAGTCAGGTAGATCCCAATTCGTCGGGAATGGTGTTAGTGCTCCATTTGTCTTGTGACGATTATCCTCGAGCAATGAGGATCAGGAGCATAAATAATATCTCGGAGTAGGTCCAGGTTTGAATGCCAGATGTCTCAGCGTTTCGTGTTCTGGAGCTCGTTGTAGCGCTGTCCTGGATGGGGATCGGGTGGTAGTATCAAAGGTTCGAGGTGTAAATGCTCTGGTGAGATGATGGTAATCGAAGTGTCTGGCTCGTATGCGCATGCTCATTTGTGTGGACCAGATGCTGGTTGGGATGCCATTGAGCTGAAGCGGCCCCTCATATTAGCTGTGCATCGTTCTTTTCCCTTTCTAAGAGTCCGAGGACGTTATGCATAAGGAAAAATGGAACCCTTCGAGCAAGTTTCTCATCTAGAAGATACACTTATTATCCCGGTGTTTTTTCACAGCCGTTGTATTCTTGCATCATGATAGGAGATACTGACTCTTATATTATTAGATTCCCACTAAGGAGTGAATCAGATAGTGTTAAGATTTTCAAGCGGGCTGTTCCCAGCCCGAGGTGAGCGAGATAGGCGACAGCCCCTTATGTTTGTTCTGGGCTTGCAAGTGGCATAGTTAATCTGACAGAGACTTTCCCGAAACCTGAACTTCGTCAGACAAAGGCAGTGAAGGTCGAACTTCAACGTGCCGGAGTTGTAGTGTCGGAGGTCTCAATGCGATCGGTAGAAGAGAGAAGACGTGGGATGGGAATACCTTGAAAAAGGAGGTGCGAGAATAGTGTGAGTGAATGACTTGCTGCCCTTCCGAGGGAAGCGGTTGCCCGGGAAAGGAAAGCAGATGTTGTGATGCTGCGTGACATAGTTGGAGCCTTGACTATGACCCATAAAGTATTCATGTCACAGACGATCATAGCTTAGACTGACATCCTGGAAGTCCATTTGGACAGAATAGAGAGTTCACTTGTCGAGGATCCGTTCCGTTACGCTTCCCCAAGAGGTCAATGCCAATGATGGATATTTGGCGATGCCTCCTGTTCGCGAGGGGTCGTTTTATGGTTCGAGGTGCTTTCAAGGCTGGTTCTCTGCGGTAGTGGTGTCACTGGTCGAGTGTGAGAGGAGGCCCAATAACGGACTAAATTGATCGGACCGCGTCCTCTGTTTCGGCGTGAGATAGGTTCCTACCCTCCGTTGACAATGGAATGTCAATGTCTGTGGTATTTTAATAACCGTAATCCTCGAGGCAATATACCGGATACTCGGGACTTCATCAATGAAAACTCCAAAACACGTTGCCAGCCCTATGCATACCTGGCGATTGTGTTGATAATTTACAGACGCCTATGACATCGCACTGGGGGTGTGGAACACATTTACAAGAGTCCAGGTTGATCCTTGAAGTTGGTTTCGTTACGTGCTGATACCGGAGTTAGAAGGCGAGCGAAGGAATTTGTGAGAGAAAGCTCACGATCGGTGTCACGGCTGCGGGCATGACGGAAGAGGTGGACGCTGTAAGCCTGCCTTGAGAAACAGCCAGCGTGACATTTTGACATGAGAAGAACTGATACGGAATTCCTTCACAACACACCCGGGCGTCAAAGAGAACATCACGGTAACTCAAGTAGAGCCGAGTACGGCCATTTTCCACCTTTGCCGCTTAAAACCTGTGCAGCAACGATTTCGTCAGTTGTTCCAGTTACCGAGAGGGTGCCCCTTTGTCAGCAACATTCCTATGCGAATGCTTTAGATGTCATCGAGCTTTAGAGGCACTGCTGATTCGACTCTTGAGTGAACCCATGTTCTTGGTGAGACAGCGATATATTTTTGTTATGCACCGCGTAGATTACATCCTGATGGTTTTCGTTGAGTTTATGCTTTGGAGCATAGATACTAGACTCCTTTGAGCAAGAGATCCAGATCATCAGCTGATTCGTCACGCACTGGAATAACGAAGTAATGTCGAAGACATCAACCTGCCACCGAGCTGGAACCTCAAGTGTCTATGTATGCAACGAGCATTTCCCAAGCTAACCGCTTCCCTTGCCACGGAGTGATCAAATACGTCTCCAATTCTACACTCACCCTTTAGGTAAGCTTCATCTCCGGTCACTTGGTCGGTTATGAAGTACTCGCAGAATTCTCTTGTGCAGGACGTGCGCCACAAGTTTTCGTTTCTCAGGTTATTGTCTTGGTCTTCATACACGCCAAGACCACTCTAGGCTTTCTACTGATGGAACGTCCGTTCTAGCCCAGGCATGCCTTGGATACTCGTGCCACCACCAACTCTGAGTAGTACCTCGATCTGGTCCACGCCATCTCGTTTGTGGCGTCTCTGTGGGAATCAAGGGTTCTCGGAGTGTAGTTATCCACTTTAGTGCCTGCATTTATCTATTTTATCTACCTTGTTTATGGTGTTCCCTCCTGGTCCCACACCAAGATTCGGCTTGCCCCTAGCCACGTACTTCTCTTCTGCAACTGCGCAATGATGCCATTTAGGCCCTCACGTTACGTAGTTTTCAAGTTGTATTTTGCTTTTTCCCAGCGTTGCGCCATCAACCTCTCAAGGTTATATTAGTACTTCTGTGCTAGCGAGCAAGCAAAGCTTACATTTGGACTTGGTTGAAAATGATCTCGATTTGGGTTTGAGTGCATGTATTTTATCTGGGCTACCATGCGAGTCGGCGACTGGCTTGCATGTCCTCATGCAAAACTCCTGAAGAAACTGGTATGGGAAAGCATTGAGGAAGCCCACAAGCTAAGTGAACATGTCTTGGGACATGGGAAAGGAACCCAAATCGGGTGTATTTGGTGGATCCTCCAGATCCAAACAATGAAAGAATACTAACAAAATTTCTGAAATGTGTGAATTTTGTGACAATGGCGACCTTGCTTCCTCCTCCAAAACGCCAGAAATTATATCGCGGAGTTCCAGAACCACCCAAGGAAGAACCAGCACCTACTCCGAACATAGTCGTTCAGTTTGTATCTGAAGATGATGGGAGAGCATTGGCCCCAGCAGTCAATATCCCTGCAAATGTAACCAGAGAAGCCTTGGAACTTCTTGTGAACAAATTATCTCCTGAGGTAGGTGCATTCCTGCCTTCGATTCCCTTTCTCTAAACCCGATACCTAGGATGAAGACCCAGTCCCTTTCTCCTTCCATGTGACGCTACCTGAAGATGCTAAAGGGGGTCAAAATTCTCCTGCTCGAATTGTCGTATCTAAATCCATCGAGGCGGACGTGTTGAACCATCCTTCTGGCCATTTCACACCTGAAGACGTAATCGTCGTGCATTGTTCTCCTCAAAGCGTCTTCCGTGTACGTCCCGCGACAAGATGTTCATCTACACTTTCAGGTATCATTTTACCCCCCCTGGAGATTGGTCTCGCGAAGCTAAACGGCTCTCAGGACATTCCTCACCTATTCTCTGTGCATCATTTTCCCCAACTGGCAAACTTCTGGCAACTGGCTCTGGGGATACTAATGTACGTTTATGGGATCTCAACACGGAAACCCCCTCACACACCCTTTCTGGCCACAAAGGGTGGGTTCTGTGTGTCGAATGGGAGCCAATGGAAAGGGTATTGGCAAGTGGAGGTCATGATGGACACGTCCGACTTTGGGATCCCAGGACAGGGAAGCCGATAGGTGATGCGTTGAGGGGTCATTCGAAGTGGATCACCTCACTCGCTTGGGAGCCTATCCACATGTGCGTCTTTCCCCTATCTTAGTGAACCACTCCGTTTATTCTCACGACGCCAGTAATCCCTCAGCTCCTCGCCTCGCATCATCATCTAAAGATGGTACTGTTCGTGTCTGGTCACTCGCGACGAGGAGAACAGAGTACACATTAGGCGGCCACACCGCAAGTGTCAACGTTGTGAAATGGGGTGGTGCTGGAGGTCCATATGGAGTGCTATACACCGCTAGTAGTGATCGCACTGTGCGAATATGGGATGCAGAAAAGGTTCGCCTTCCTAGATTCCGAGTTTCTTCGCTCCTGACAACCTGCAGGGTCGTCCATTGCATATACTAAAAGATCATGCACATTGGGTAACAACCCTCGCTCTCAACACCGATTTCGTCCTCCGCACGGGTCCCTTCGACCATACTAACAAAAAGCCTTCATCAGATGAAGAGGGTTCGTATCTCATTTGACCTTGCTTACTTCACACTTACCCAATAATCACAGCCCAAAAACTGGCCAAAGCCCGCTATGATACCATTCTAAAAACAACCCCCGAAATCCTAATCTCGGGCTCAGATGATCACACACTCTTTCTCTGGTCCCCCTTCCCCTCGTCTTCCCCATCCGCTCCAGCATCCTCGAAAAACCCAACAAAACCAGTGACAAGACTAACGGGTCATCAACGTCAAGTCTGCCATGTTGCTTTCTCACCAGATGGTCGATGGGCTGCAAGTGCATCGTGGGATAGTAGTGTTCGGTTGTGGGAGGGACGGACGGGCAAGTTTGTGGCTACGCTGCGTGGGCATGTTGGTGCCGTGTATAGATTAGCGTGGAGTGCGGATAGTCGGTTGTTGATCAGTGCAAGTAAGGATAGTACGCTCAAGGTAAGTCATTCCCATTCTGCGAACAACTTTCCACGTTCTGTGTTGACGATGCCTTTAGATCTGGGATTTGAAGACGTATAAGATCAAGGTGGACCTCCCTGGCCACACAGACGAGGTTTATTGTGTCGATTTCGTTGCGGATAAGGTTGTGAGCGGAGGAAGAGACAGGGTTGTCAAGATGTGTGTTTCAGTTCCTTCACTTTCCCCGCCCTTTCTCTGACTGGTATGCAGATGGAAGCACTAGATCCGCTTGTATCCCTACTCCCTCTGTATAAGTCATCAAAAAGACTGGATAATTTCATGAACCGACCAGTCTCTATCATGTTCATGGTATACGGATACAACTCAGAAATAGGCATACACAAGGTTCAAGAAAGAAATAAAATGAAACAGAAAGACTCGAGTCCTAGACCGAGATGCCTAAACGAGAAAAGTTGGTGCATGACAAAGAGCATTTTAAATTACTCCCCAGCCTTCACCAGAAACTCGGTCAATTTTGAAACAGCATCACCTTCGTCCATAGAAGCTCCATGACCTGTACCAGAAACGGCTTTCGGGTTCCGTCCGCCAGAAACTAACGAAAGCCGTCTCAGCCTCCCAATAACTCCACTCCCGTTCACTCCCACCCCATTTGCCTTCTCACTTGCAGAAGCAGTACCCGCTCCGCCACTCGTAGTCTTCGCTGTGACATTTGTCGCATGGAGTGCGACTGCGGGTAGTGAAAACCTCTTGGATCTCCTCGCCGTGTCTTCTCTCCTTCTAGGAGATGGGCTAGGTGGTTGCGACAGTTGGTCCACAGATGGTGGCCACCGTAGCGGCGTGCCATAACCCTCTTCTTCCGAAGTTGGCGATTCCGAGTTTTCTTCAATCGCAGAGTCGATAAGGGCTGTCGGTGAGGCAGGAAAGACGCCAGACTGGCGATTGCTTTGAACTTGGAAATCTTCAAGGATCTGGTGATAGCTCTTTGGGCGAGAGGGGGATTTGAGTCGGACGCGGCCGCGTTTTCCACCTTGAATTTCTCGGTCTTCCGTTCTCGGTACGCCGAAATCAGACGAACGACCAGCTCTTCTTACTGGGCTCGTGTGACCCAGATCCAGCGAAATATCTAGATCTACCATCAACGCTTGGGGTTGGGATCCTTGCATGGGCAAGGATGGCATAGATACCCATGCGGGTAGCTTAAACGAGGACGTGATTGTGTCATTACCGGGATGGCTGGTGCCCACGCTTTGTGCAAGGAAGGACGAAGAACTGGGGCTTGTAGGAGATTCAGGGTTCATCGGTGAATCCACGAGTGGAAACACGGTTTCATAGCAAGCTTCACAGGCGCGAGCAGGTTTGGAGGAAGGCTCTTTGGCACTAGGGTCAGAGATGAAGAAAGTCTTTCCATAAACAAAATTAGCGAGGGTCCTCCGTCGTAATGGGAACTAATAAGATGACGTACCTGTCCAGAACAAGACGCACATACACACCGCCCACAAAGCCGACAGTGGTGTCTCCTCCTTCTCCAGTTGAACGACCTCCCGCAACGCATACACGAATCCGTTTTCTCATCGGGTATCCAAATTGCCGGTACCCAATGCTCCACCTTCTTTCGTCTCTCCATCGGCTGTCTGGTCTTCTCTTTATTCTTGCCTTTACCATTCTCTCCGCTGTTTTCGGGCGCACCGAAGCCTGTGACGTCTTTGGTATTGTATGGAGCGCGAACCGTGGCAATGCGCTCGTCCGATGGTGGGAAGGGTAGGGCTTGTAGTGAACGACGGACGTGATTGGTTGAGGAGGACGAGGTGAGAGTAGAGTTGGGGTTAATCATGTTGAGCGAAGCTAGAAGTTGCGCCTTTGCTTGTCTGATTTCCGATACCCAATCTCCTCGCGCATCTTCAGAGTCTGGTCAAAGAATCAGATGATTGAACACTTGAATTATCAAAAGAACATGTACCAGCATAGAGAACGAAGCTGCCTTCAGGACTCAAAACCTCAAACCTCCGCTCCTCTCCAGCCTCTCGCGACGAAACGACGATCACCTCCATATCGACCAACGATGATTGCCCCTTGAAAACCCATCTCTCCTCTCCTGCACTGGCAAGCCTTCTGGAGATAGGAGGGGGCTGGTGAGCTGACTTTCTCATTGGCGACGGCACAACACTTGAGTGTATCTTAGGGGTCGATTCAGCATCGCCACCCGACGCAGACTTTGACTTATCGAGCTCCGCCTCGCTCCTGCTCTTGTCCCGGACCAATCCCGGTTTAACAGGCGTCTGTGGATTCGAGCTACCGGTGTCACCTGTTGTGCTAGTGCTCCAACCGAGATTCCACAAGCGCTCGGACTCTTCGTTGGCAAGCCAGATCAAACAATCTGAGAACAGGAGGAACTCTCTTTCGCGGGGGGCGGAGCTACGCTCTACCTGGAGAAGGGGACCGCGCTTGAGGAGCATGCGACCAGGCTCGATGAGCGGAAACGGAAGGCCGGTAGTGGATCGTTGCAAGGTGAGCAGAGAAAGGATCTGAGCATGGGTTTGAAGGGAGGTGTCCAAAGTTGACGTGACTACGGTGTTGTCGTCGTCAGCAGGTAGCGAACCGTCTATTGCTAGACTTACTTTTGGTTACGAGGTTAAGCACAGAATTCAGCTTTGCGTGTTCTGGGTCGTCTTCTTCCGTATGCTTGATGAGGTCTTTGAGGAGAAGTAAATAGCGAGGGCATCGTTGGACTATCGTCAACAGCCAGTCTCGCAATTTCAGTTTCCCACAGCGGGGGTCGCACTCTTGTGTGGATATAAAAGTAGCGAATGTTTGGTTGTAACGGGGATTAGGACGATATGCAGATGGAGACGTGATCATGTCGGTTAAGGTAGAGATCATTGAAGGGAATGACGTGATGAATGGATTGTAGAGGGATAGGTACGGGAAATGCGAAAGCAAAAGAGGCGATAATGGAGGAGGAACTGATGCATGGTCTTGTTCAAGATGGTTTGTGAGTGCGGACAGGAATGAGCGGTGCAGATTCCATATGTCAACGAAATTGGAGAATATGGCGGTGAGAGATGCACGGTCCAGGAGGGGTTTAGGTGTTTCAAGCGAGGCGACGATAGGCGTAAGAAAGTTCTGCGAGTGTGTGAATAGAGTGACCATCCGGGCATCAGCCCACTTACGGAGTAAACAAGCTCAAGTCCACTAACATAGGACTTTTCTGTTGCGTAAAATTCGTCGATGATTTGCTTCCGTTGCAGAGCCTTTGCGTCGTCTGTGGGCTTGAGGCTGTTATTACGCCTCCCTGTGCGTCTCTTTGACGGTTCAGCGTGTATAGGTCTGCTCCTGCTGATATTTGACAGAATGGGT